>CABHPQ010137895.1:0-47801 GCA_902168405.1 Peromyscus aztecus
TCTCAGATGAAGAGTGGTTCATAGTTTTAGAACTTCAAACTATTAACTGACATCATGCCAAGGAGCATTTCATGTAGATTTGTTAACATGTTTAATTCTGAAGAAGGCAAACTTACAGATCACACTCACACTTTTTGCCCTTGTTCATTTCTTCTTCCTGTGGATATTTTTAATAGTATCAAAAATAAAAGTCAAAAGGAGAGGGCAATGTAATATGTGACATAAAAGTTGAGGGGAGCACTCTGTGGAGACTGGAAGGGAACCAGAAAATGGGGCTGGACCAGGGAGGACATGGAGAGGCAAATAAGAACACAGTAGATATTATATACCTACCTAACTACCTACCTACCTACCTACGTACCTACCTACATACATACATACATACATACATACATACATACATACATATGTATGTGTTATAATAAAGAGCATTATTTTGTATGCTGACCATAACATAATTATAAAACTTTAAAATACAAATATTAGTATAAAAATGGAGATTGTCTTAATTTTTTAGTAAGCATACTAGATGTGCACAGGGAACTGCATGTGAGCTCTAGATACAAGGGGGACAAAGGTCAACAGAGAATAAATCATTGCAAGCAAATATATTTCATCATTGCAATGTGTGGCCAAGGAAACAGAAGAAACAGTCTTTCATTTGTTTCTCTGTTAAATGTTATTTTTAATTTAATTTAACCATGGGACATATTGGCCAATGGATTAAAGTCACACTGAGGGACATTCAAAGTCGCATGTAAATTGTGCTTTGTCAGGTCTTATTCAACTGCATTCTTTAGTGCTGCATCCAAAGATTTAACTTTTTTTTTTAAATAACATAATTCTTTATTGATTCTCTGGGGATCTCACATCATGCACCCCAGTCTTCCTCACCTCCCTGTCTCACTATATCTGCCCCTCACCACTGCAACATCCCTCTCCCAAAAGGATGCCCACCAAAGGAATTAACTAAAAACAAAACAAAGCAAACAAACAAAATAACACCTCACCCTCTGTCTTTCCCATCTCTCCAATACCTCTTTATTTGTCCTAGTGGCATCGGGAGCTGTGGTGTGTCACACATTATACCCTTTTGCCCAATCAGCTCCAACTGCAGTTGTTCACTGCAATGAGTCATTGGTCTTGTTCAAGGCCTCTGGCACACCATCGTCATTGGACCCTCACCAAAACTCCTCTAGGATATCCTGCTGTTGCCCCTAGTCATGGAGTTCCTGTGGCTATTATTCCATAGGACCAGTTTCTTCACATGTTACCGCTGGTCATAAATGGGGTAGATGTTATGGTGGGCCAACCCAAAGCCCAGGTGTGGGTCTGTGGTAGCTGAGCTGGTTAGTCTGGGCTGCTGGGACCACCCCTCTCAGGTGAGGCATGGAGCCAGCTTTTCCATGCCCATGGTGAGGGGTGGGAGGGGTGGGACCACCTCTCCAAAGTGTGTTATTGTGGCCCTGGTGGCAGCACAGCTCTCAGACACCAGCAAGGTCTCAGGTAGCTGGCCAGACCCTGGATATCTGCAAGGCCCTTGGTGGTAATAGGAGCCATGGATATCAACTCACACCCCAGCTGTGGCAGGACCATGGACTCCGACATGGTCCTTGGCAGCAGCCCTGGCTCAGATAACACCATGGTCTCAAGAGAAAGCACAGGTCACTCAGATTGGCATGGCCCCAGCAGTGGCATGGCCCTTGGACACCAAAATGGCCACAGGTGGTGGCCCAGACCCTGGGCATCCTTGTGGCCTTTGGGGGCAATGTGGGTCATGGATGTCAACACAGACCTTGGTTGCAGAAGGACCACAAAGATTTAAATTGAATTTTATATGGGGTAATTGTAAATTTACATGAATTTGGATATAACACTATGTCTTAGTCAGTGTTCTGTTGCTGTGAAGAGACACCATGACCATGGCAACTCTCATAGAAAGAAGCATTTAATTGGCACTTGCTCACAGTTTCAGAGGTTTTAGTCAATTACCCTCATGGTGGGGAGCATGGTGCACACAGGCAGACAGGGTAACAGAGTTCTATAACTGGATCTGAGGCAGCAGTAAGAGAGACACTGGGTAATGGAATTTTCCCAAGTACCTGCCCTGAGAAAATCCCTCCCAGAGTCCTGGGGAAGACACTACATCTGGCATGGGGTTATCTGAGGGAAAAGAATCTACGTACACCATGCTCTTTGTCCGTTTACTTTATTCCTCTATGACAAAATTTTATCTATACAGCTTCAGTTCTATCCTGAGTCTCAGTTCCTCTCTGTACCTACTTTTTCTGTCCCCTCATAGCCCTAGCAATAACTAAGCCTTATGCTTTAGGTCTCATCTTTGTCCTCTGTTCCTTCATCCTCCATCTATCCTTTCTAGCCCCTTACTCCTGGCCCTGATAAACTCTACAAGAGATCTGCCTTACCATCTACAGAATCTCTGCTTTTTCTCTCTTCTCCCTGGCTATGTGGCCCAGTCTACCATCTGTAGAAAGCTGCCTTGTTCTTTCTCTCCCAGCCACATGATTCTCTGCCTCCAGGGATCCTGTCTCACTCTTTTCTCCACCTGGAGATGTAAAAACCTCCTCTGTTCTCACCCATTTGCTCTGGAATGCCACTAGGCCTGAAGGCAAGGGGATGGTTTCCACTATTCTGTTCCCCACTAGTCCTTCAATGCTCTGTGCAGCTGATAATTTTCATGTGTCCTTCCTGGCCTGCGGTCAAGACAAATACCTCTGACCTGCTGGTCCTGCAGCCTCTCAGAACCAAATGAACACACACAGGCTAATATTATTTTTAAGCTTTGGCCATGGCAGGCTTCTTACTATCTAGTTCTTATATCTTATATCTTAATTAACCCATTTCTATTCATCTATAAATTGCCACATGCTTACAGGTACTTTTACATCTTGCTTCTCATGGCAGTGGCTGTCAGCATCTCCTTGCCTCTCCTTTCTCTTCCTGTCTGTTTGGATTTCCTGTCTACCTCTAAGCTGCCTTGCCATAGGCCAAACGGTTTTATTTATCAACCAATGAGAGCAACACATATACACAGCATACAGAAAGACATCCACAACAGCTTTGTTTGTGGCTGGCCCTAGCTAAAGGTGAAATTTACAAAAGGCAGATACCCAGTTCAAATGCTAAAAAGGAAGCAGGGAGCTCAGAGGCAGAAGGCCATACCTACTTGACCTTATCCAAGTACTAGCCCAAACAGGATGCTGACACATACACATTCTATGGGAATTATGAGCACAAGAAATTCATAACGAGGAGCAGCTGAATATTAAAGCTGAATAACACCAACTATTCCATGATAAATGGCTTCCCTCTTGAAGGACCCTTGATCAGTCAAAGTATAGCTTATTATATATAGCTGGACTTCCTATATCATATTCTTGTGGCTCACCACAATTCCCCTTTCCTTGTATAGTAAAAAAGGATGTTTAATTCTCTCTATGGCAATTAATATTAAGTTTGGAGATGACTGAATAATTGATAAGTAATTATTGATGTATATCAATTTTGTATCAATAATATATATTTATAATCTATAAAATATATTTATAATCAGTAATATATATAGATGGCAAGCTGAGAATTAGTTTAACCATCTAATAGGTATATTTATATATAATTAGAATATCTCTATCCCAAGAAGGGGGGAGAGGAATAACATAAAAAAATCTATCATTAACTAGTATAGCATAATATGGTCAAATGTGTCTAAATACTATGATTCTGACTTGTCAAAAATAAATGATTAGTTTGGAACATTAACTCTATCTATTAATCTCTGGTAGTGGTATAAATTTGGTTAAACTGTATTTTAAGGAGATATAGTTAGATAAACTTACCTGAATTAGTCAAGAGCATCTGAGAGACCAAGGCTGCAGCTGAGGCTTACTTAATTTAAATTTGTAATCTGTGCAAAATTAAACTACTAGCTATGAAAGTACAGTAATAACCTGTGTGAGGGTATACATAGCAAGACTTACATACAAAATAATTGTCAGAAGTACCTGAGATGAATATCAGATAGTATATACATTTTTGGATCATGGGCAGAATTTATATAATTAATAATAGAACATGTTTTAAGGTCAGTCCAGCACCTGGGCTAGAGAGTTTGGTTCAGAAAAAGGGGTATGTGACAAAGGGGCTGTAGAAATCTCTCATGGTTACTTCCCGCTAAGATGGGGGCAAAGCTGAGGATCTTGAAAATTGGAATGCAGTGGAAATCCAGGAAGCGTAGGCTGTTTCGGGCTCTGTGAGACATGTGTAACAGGATTTTCTGTCTCGTGGGCTGGAGGGTGGCGTGTAGACCTGCAGCTAGACAGCATGTCGTGGTTCAAAGGATGACAACCTGTAACTCTTTAGATGATTAGAATTTCTGCTGGGAACACATATATGTGTTAATGGTAGAACATGCAGTTGAAGAATTTTAAATATGAGGAGTTTTAAAGAGGAAACTTTTTCTCTTAAGTGTACCTATGGAATATTATTGAGCCATGTACCAGATACAATCAATAAACAGCTGGACTGGTCAAGCAGCATTCCTCATTTACTGCCTTCTGCTTCCAATGATGCTGTCACAGACTAAAGTCAGGCAGATCTGAGTTTTTGTTTTGTTTTGTTGTTTTGTTTTGTTTGTGTGTAGACATTTGTGTTTGTGTGAGCGCATGCCGGCAGAGCATAGAAGAAGATGGTGTCAGATCCCTGGGGGCTGGAGTTGCTGGTGGTTAGGAGCCACCTTACATGGATGCTGGGGCCAGAACTCTTGTCTTCTGGAACAGAAATTCATGCTCTCATAACTATTGAGCCACCTCTTCAGCCCCAGGATCTGAGTTTGAAACCATACTCCACAGATGTACCTGAGCATGCCAGGTTGTACCATTCAGCCCTTTAGATTACTGAGCTCTGACACTGATTGGTTTGGTTCAATAACTATTCAGAAGTATCAAAGTGCTCAATGGAGTAGATTGCCTGCAAAAATTATTAGTATTCATTTGTCTCATTTTTCTACCACCGTGCACTATTTCTTCATTATTCAGACCTACTTCAAGCATGCCTTACTCAGGAAATGTGGTCAGGCACTGCCTGACTTACTTCTCAGATACCAAACTGTGGACTTGTCTCCCACTGTTTTTGGTAACAATTTAACTTTCTTTTTGTGTGTTTATTCAACTAACATCAGTCTCCTGCATTAGCTTACATGTGGCTCTTGAATATGTATGCCATTTCCCAGAATTTTGATAAAAATCAGCTCCTGAAAATAATGACAAACAAAACCCAAACAAAAAATTGAATTAAGAGAATGAGAAGGCTGATTATGGTGACTCAAGGCTATCATCCCAGTACTCAGAAAGCTGAGGCATGTCATGGATCCTGAGTTAATGGCTAGCCAGGGCTATAAAGCAAGGATCTGGAGACAGACAGACCAACAGAGAGACAGAGACAGATGGAGAGGAAAGAGAGATTTTAGACAAAAGGCAGATACCCTTAATTATGTGAACATCTCTGAGATTTTTAGCAGAATTTATATTAACAAAAATATCATATCTGTGTGATAAAATTAACACAGACTTTCTTGCTAGCAAAGAATTCAAGAATAGGAACTAGCTACAGTTAAGAACACTTTATAAGGCAAAACCAATAGGAATACATAGGCTAAAATAAGTGATAGCTGACCAGTGGAGACAGATACACAGATAAGAAAGCTAGAAATGCACTTTGATCTTTTGGGGCTGTAGATTCCAAATGGTTCTCTTAGGTACATCTTATTAACAAGTATATCTGCTGTTAAGTGAATGTAATTTAAAATGATTAAAACACAAAACTTTGTATAATCCCCACCCCCCTTGGCTATGGGTAAACCCTGTCACTTGCTTCTAGCCATTAGAATATAGCAAAGGTAATATGATTTGAACAGTTGACTGTTAATATTAATCAGGTGGTGCTCGTGCAGTCAAAAGGTAGATCATTTTCATTGGTAAGAGCTAATCAGGCTTACTCTGAGGTACTGCTTGGTAGGCATGGGAGCAATCTCAGCTTGTCTGGCTACACAAACTGCTATGTAGCTCATGTAATAGATCACCATGAATGCCTCAGTCTTACAGCCATAAAATGGTATGCCAATCAGCAGAAAAATCTGTTCTTGAAAATCTATAAAACTGCTACTGTTGTGTTTGTCAAATTGGTCAAACGTCCCTAAGTTCACATGGCTTTATCTGTATAGAAAGTGAATTCTACACTATCATATCACCTGCAAATAGTGAAAGTTTGACTTCTTCCTTTCCAATTTGTATCCCCTTGATCTCTTTTTGTTGTCTCACTGCTCTAGCTAGAACTTCAATTAACATATTGAATAAATATGGGGAGAGCGGACAGCCTTGTCTTGTTCCTGATTGTAGTGGTATCGCTTTGAGTTTCTCTCCATTTAATTTGATATTGGCTGTTGGCTGGTTGTAAATTGACTTTATTATGTTTAGGTATGTTCCTTGCATTCCTGATCTCCCCAAGACGTTTATCATGAAGGGGTGTTGGATTTTGTCAAATGACTTTTCTGCATCTAGTGAGATGATCATGTGGTATTTTTTCTTTCAGTTTGTTTATATGGTGTATTACATTGACAGATTTTCGTATGTTGAACCATCCTTGCATCACTGTGATGAAGCCTACTTGATCGTGGTGGATAATTTTTTTGATGTGTTCTTGGATTCAGTTTACCAATATTTTATTGAGTATTTTTGCATCAATGTTCATGAGGGAGATTGGTCTGTAATTCTCTTTCTTTGATGCATCTTTGTGTGGCTTGGGAATCAGAGTAACTGTAGCCTCATAAAAGAAGTTTGGTAACATTCTCTCTGTTTCTATTGTGTGGAACAATTTGAAGAGTATTGGTATTAACTCTTCTTTGAAAATCTGGTAGAAATCTGCATTGTAACCATCTGGTCCTGGGCTTTTTTTGGTTGGGAGACTTTTAATGACTGTTTCTATTTCCTTATGGATTACTGGTTTATTTAAATTGTTTAATCTACTCTTGATTTCAATTGGTATGTAGTGTCTATCAAGAAAATTGTCGATTCTTTTAGATTTTCCATTTTTTTAGAGTACAGATTTTTGAAGTATGACATGATGATTCTCTGGATTTCCTCGTTGTCTATTGTTATGTCTCTCTTTTCATTTCTGATTTTGTTAATTTGGATGCTTTCTCTCTGCCTTTTGGTTAGTATGGATAAGAGCTTGTCTATCTTGTTGATTTTCTCAAGGAACCAACTCTTTATTTTATTGATTCTTTGTATTGTTCTCTTTGTTTCTATTTTATTGATTTTAGACCTCAATTTGATTATTTCCTGGCTTCTCTTCCTCCTGGGTGACGTTGCTTCTTCTTCTTTTACCAGGGAACTCCTACAGCTGATAAACACCTTCAGTAATGTGGCAGGACACAAGATTAACTCAAAACAATCAGTAGCCCTCCTATATACAAATTATAAATGGGCTGAGAAAGAAATCAGAGAAATGTCATTCTTTACAATAGCCACAAATAATATTAAATACCTTGGGGTAACTCTAACTAAGCAACTGAAAGACCTGTTTGACAACAACTTTAAGTCTCTGAAGAAAGAAATTGAAGAAGATATCAGAAAACGGAAAGATCTCCCATGCTCTTGGATAGGTAGGATTAACATAGTAAAAATGGCAATCTTACCAAAAGCAATCTACATATTCAATGCAATCCACATCAAAATCCCAACACAATTCTTCACAGACCTGGAGAAAACAATACTCAACTTCATTTGGAAAAACAGAAAACCCAGGATACCTAAAAGAATCCTGTAAAATAAAGCCACCTCTGGAGGCATCACGATCCCTGACCTCAAGCTCTACTATAGAGGTATAGTAATAAAAACAGCTTGGTATTGACATAAAAAACAACATGTGGACCAATGGAATCGAACTGAAGACCCAGACATTAACCACACACCTATTAACACATGATTTTTGACAAAGAAGCCAAAACTGTGCCATGGAAAAAAGAAAGCATCTTCAACAAATGGTGCTAGCATAACTGGACGTCAGCATATAGAAGATCGTAAATAGATCCGTAACTATCGCCATGCACAAAATTCAAGTTCAAGTAGATTAAAGACCTCAATATAAAACCAGTTACACTTAACCTGATAGAAGAGAAAGTAGGAAATAGTCTGCAATGCATTGGCATAGGAGACCATTTCCTAAATATAACACCAGTAGCACAGACACTGAGAGCAACAAATAATAAATGAGACTTCCTGAAACTAAAATGCTTCTGTAAAGCAAAGGACAAAGTAAATAAGACAAAGCAACAGCCTATAGAATTGGAAAAGATCTTTACCAACCCCACATCTGACAGAGGGCTGATCTCCAAAATATATAAAGAAGTCAAGAAACTAGACATCAAAATAACTCACAATCCAATTAAAAATAGGCTATAGACCTAAACAGAGAATTCTCAAAGGAAGAATTTCAAATGGTCAAAAGATATTTAAGGAATTGCTCAGCATCCTTAGTCATCAGGGAGATGCAAATCAAAGCAATTCTGAAATACCATCTTACAGCTGTCAAAATGGCTAAGATCAAAAGCACTGGAGACAGCTTATGTTGGAGAGGATGTGGAGCATTTCACTGTTGGTGAGAGTGCAAACTTATACAGCCACTTTGGAAATCAGTATGGCAGTTTCTCAGAAAGTTGGGGATCAATCTTCCTCAAGACCCAGTTATACCACTCTTGGGCATATACACAAGGAATGCTCAATCATACCATAAGGACACATGCTCATAGCAGCATTATTCATAATAGCCAGAACCTGGAAACAACCTAGATGCCCCTCAACTGAAGAATAAATTAAGAAAATGTGGTACATATACACAGTAAAGTACTACTCAGCAGAGAAAAATAATGCAAATGGATGTAACTAGAAAATATCATCCTGAGTGAGGTAACCCAGACTCAGAAGGACAAACATGGTATGTACCCATTCATAAGTGGATACTAAATATAATGCAAAGGATAATCAGACAACAACCCACAACTCCAGAGAAGCTAGCTAACAAGGATGATCCAAAGTGGGACACATAGATTTCCCTGGGAAGGGGAAATAGATGAGATCTCCGTGAGTAAACTGGAGATGAGGGGTGGCAATGGAGGTTAGGGATAGGGGATGAGAACATAAGGGAATGGAATGGTAGAGCTGGAACAGGGATGGAGTGGGAAAGCAATGAAAGAAATACTATGACAGAGAGAGACATCATGGGGATAGAGAGAAACCCAGTGCTAGGGAAGTTGCCAGGAATCCCCATGGATGACCCCAGCTTGGACTACTAGAAATGTGGAGATGGTGCCTGAACTGAACTGACTTGCCCCAGTGATCAGACTGGTGAATACCCTAACTGTCATCACAGAGCTTTTCTCAAATGACTGATAGAAGCAGATGCAGATATCCATAGCCAAACACCAGGCAGAGCTCCAGGAGTCCAGTCAAAGACAGAGAAGAGGGATTCTATGAGCAAGTGCATCAGGATCATAATGGGAAAGCCTGCAGAGATGACCAAACCAAAGTAGTGGGAAATCATGAAAGTTGGATCAATGGCTTTGGAGTCCGCATGGGACTGGACTAGGCTCTCTGCATGGCGATATAGTTATGTAGCTTGATCTGCTTGGGGGACCCCCTGGTGGTAGGATCAGAATCCATCCCTGGTGCATAAGCAGGCTTTTTGGAGCCCACTACCTATGATGCGACACCTTGTGCAGCCTTGAGGCAGGGGGAAGGGCTTGGACTTGCTTCTACTGGATGTACCTCCCCATGGGAGGCCTTGCCTTCTTGAGGTGGAAGTGGGGTAGGGAGGGGGAGGCTGGGGGAAGGAGGAGGGAAGAGGGGGATCTTTGATTGATGTGTAAAATGAATGAAAAATTTTTCTTAATAATAAAAAGAAAAAAGAAAGTGAATTCTAAATAACATGGTAGACATAGGTAGTGTGTTAGTGCTTTGTTGCTATCTGCAATATCTCTTCATGCAGTGCCTCTGAAATCATATGCTCAGGCACAACTCATCTGGGCTCTCTTCTCAGGGCTAAGTGGGTGCAATTAAGTAGTAGCTAAGCTAAGGTGTTCATGCGGAGGTGGATAAGGTTCCTATCCCATTTCATGTGAGCCTATACATGATTATTATACCAGTTATTTTTTCTCATTTTATTTTCTTAACCAAGTATTAACTTAGGAAATCATTTTATCTAATATGGTTATAAGTTGACTAAGTGCATGTATAGAAAGGACTTTGTCTGATTATAATACATAATGTTGTGTTTCTTACCCTGGAAATAAGCATCAATTAATGAAAAATGCCTTAAGATAATTCCAAAAGAAGTTAATTATTTGCTGTCTAATGGAATTAAATGATAATAATAATGATGATACTAATTAAAGCGCATTTAATCATTTTACAAAGTACACAGGGCCAGTGAAATAGTTCAAAAGGTTACGATACTTGCAAGCCAGGTGATCTGAGCTCAATCCCTAGGACATGGCAGAAAGAGAGACCTATCTCCCACAAGCTGTCCTCTGAACATCATACATATTATGTGTCATGTACATGTCCTCCCAAGAACTAAACAGATAAAACTACTGTGGAAAGAAATAGCTATAGTAATACATTTATTTTTATTTTTTTTTCTGGAAGACGTTCTAATACACAAACCTCAAACGTTTAACTTTACTCCACCCCTTTGTGTGATCACAACAACATGCAAATTTAGCACAGTTTAAAGGTAGTTGAAACACTGACTTGATGACTATTTGTGAGATGCCGTGTGCTTTACTGACCCTTCGCACAGAGTCGATGTGCTTTCATAACGAACTTACATGTCATGGATTACAACTCAAACTGTGTGTGAATGGGAGAGTATATAAGAAAATACACTTAAGCATCTGGCAGAAAAATACCAATAATTATGGTGTTTCAAGTCAATTTGTTCCTTTTTGAGATTTTTCTTTGAAAGTATACATGAACCGCGTAAAAAGGAAACTGATTGCTTCCAAAGGGTAAACAGATCTCAATGATAGAAGTAATTTACTTTTGATTTCTTTTTAGGTGAGTATTCAGAAAGATACTCAAATATGAAGCAAATTTAATTGTGGGGGGAGAAAAGGTGCAAAAATATTATGGAAAATGACAATCATTAGTTTTATGTGGAAGCTGAAAATTTTCTCCTATTCTAGGAAAAAAAAATGCTGAAAACAACTCTCACCATTTTACTTCATTTTCTCCCCCTCTTTCCCTCATTCATTCACTCATTTATTCATTAATTCATTCCATAATCAATAAATATTTACTGAGTCCCTATTGTGTTCCTGGGGACTTCAGATGGAGTAAACAAGGATGTAAACCTCTAGTTTTCACTCAGTTGGAAAGGGGGGGGGGACGATTAAAACAAAAATATGCGATATTAGAACTAAACAATGAGAAAAAGAACAGCTCTCTGTGGTGGGGTGAAGGCAGGCTTCTAGTTGACACACTGAAAAATAAGGTAGTTAGAGCATGCTGGAGATGTGATGAAGGCACAGGAAACGCAAGGTCACACTTTTTGCTTGTACCAGGGAGGCTGACTCCTCCTTTGCCGCTTCTCAGACTCTCCTTTGTTCATTCTGATTATAGTTAAACATAACATTGGCAGAAGACCAAAAGCAATTCGTAATCGGTAGTCATCAAGGTCCTAAGAGTTTCTGTGACTAAGTGCACTGCAAAAAGAAGAGACCTTTTGAAATGTCTTCCTGGGGCAGGGTGAAGGACGACAGGATGTGGTGCCTGTTCTGAAGAGTACATCTTACAATAGCTGTTTCAAGAGCCTGCTGAGGAAGTACTTCAGGGACTTATCTGGCCATCAGGAACCAGGAAAAGGAATCATTGATAAATGGTCTTCACATCACTGATAATCATTAGAATCTCAGTGCTGCTGCAGGAAGTGGAGACAGCAGAATCCATGTAAGTTTAGTGCCAGCTGGTATAGGTAAGGAGCACTAAACAAGGTGCAAAGAGGAGACAGATACTCGAGGTTTTCCTCTCATCTTTATATGGACACCTACACTAACATCACACACACACACACACACACACACACAGAGAGAGAGAGAGAGAGAGAGAGAGAGAGAGAGAGAGAGAGCAGTTTTTATTTAATATTTCTTCATATAGTGAATTCTGATCATGCTTTCCTCTCCCCCAACCCCTCCCAGTTCCTTCCCTCCTCCTCCCTACCTACCCAACATCACATGCTTCTTACTCTTTCAACACATAAATAAACAACAAAAAGCAAACATTAAAACCAACAAAAAATAAGGAAAAAAAAACCAGAATGAAACAGGAAGCCCACAAAATATTAAATAAATAAATAATAAAACACGGGGTCTGTTTTGTGTTGACATGCCCTGGAGTGTAGTTGCTGTGACCAGCGACACCCATTGAAAAAAAACTGATTTTCCTTATTCCAGTGGGTATCAATTATAAATAGCTTCTTGGTTAGGGGCGGGACCTGGTGTCCACTCCCCTCTCTCAGGGCTGCTATTCTATCTGGCTCGATCCTGTGCAAGTCCTGTGCTTGCTGCCATAATCTCTGTGAGTTCATAGGTGCATCAGACCTGCAGTGTCCAGCAGACAGCTTCCTTGGAGTTATCCACCACCTCTAACTCTTACAATCTATTCACCTCTTCTTCCTCATAGATTCCTTGTCCTTGAGAGGAGGGATTTAAACTTTTAAAACATTTTTTAAAAAAAGAAGCCAACAGAATATGAATATGATACGTTTCCATCAAAATTGTGTCTCTTCCCCATGGTTCTTTACATGTGCTCTTGTAATACACAAATGCACTATTTACTCAATTTACTAAAATTCTTCTTTGTCCTAGGGTCTGTTCGATGGCATATCTATTGTTTCTTATTTTCTTACCATTTGCCATATTGTCCAAGTGGTTCCTAAAGCATGCTTTTTTCCTACATGTGTTGCTCATGACTGTACTTTTAACATGAATGACCTTTTGGTTATCACTAAGGGACAACATGAGGCAAGCATTAACGAGATGATGAATTAGATACAGGTTGTTGTGGGTGTGTTCTTTGCTATTTGACAGCCCAATGTCACAAAGACAGTTTTGTGGTGTTAAAAAAAAAGGTGCCCCCTTAAAGCCCGCATTGTGTTCATCACTGGTGTCGTGGTTGGCAGTGGAGCGTGACGGGCAGCTGTTAACTCTGGCAACTTGTCATATACCAGCCGTTTTGTCATAACTCAAAGAGCCCAGAGGCAAACTTGGAGCCGAAATAATTAAATGATAAAAAAATAGATTCATAAAAAAAAATAACACCTCCAAAGCAGAGACCTTCAAGTTTCAGTGATCAATAAATATGGTTCCTCCTCATGGGAAAGTGGTCCTCAGAGAGTGGAGAGTCATCTGCCTTTAGCATTGTCAAAGAAAAAACCAAGATAAACATTTCAGTTATACATGACAGTCTATAGATTTAATTTTGACAAAATCCTTTAGCTGCTAAGCACATTTATTTTTGCATTTGTAATAAAAAAAATCTCTAGAAGCATTATCATAAGATTTATTTCTAGGATATTGCTCAAAATAAAATTTCCAAAGGAAAACACCCAACGTGCTGTAGTCACAACATGGGGATCTCTTACTCTAAGAATTGTATGGTTGACCCAGCCAACACCTGACAAAAATTCAAGATGTATCCTTGAACTTTGCACTTCCAAAGAATGTAAATTTCATTACCTTAGAGAATATGGAGTTGTTTTCTTAGTTTGTCTCCTTAACCCTTTAAAGCTAATTGAATCAAGTCCATTTGTTAGGGTACTCACAATACCCAGCCCCCAATCCCTCTGACTTAGAATGGGAATCATGTTTTGCAGCTGTAGTAAGAGAATCAGAAAGCATTGATAAGACTGCTGTCACCACTTGAAGATGTTTACCAACTGATATGGGGATTCCAGAAGATCATGGAATCATTAGCTGGCTGAGTAATTGGATTGGGCATTTTTGGTAAGATGTCTATCTTTTGGTGTTTTTTTTTCTAGATTCAACAGTGCTGTCTACATTAGCAAAACCTTATTAAGAGTGATGGAATCATGAGTTAGACCATGACCAGCCACACTAGGCTCCTTTCTTTAGAGGACTTAGTTGTAGGGCACATAGAGAAGGAAGAAAGAACATTAGACAAAGTCATGAAACCAAAGCACAGGTGCATATATTCACACTCTTGAGAGAAGTAAGCCTGGGTTCAAATAAGATCCTTCCACCACAACTATAGCTGTGAGACTTTAGGAACACAAGCTAAGCTGCAGATATGTTCTCCACAAGATAAAGACAAGATACCGCCTCTTAATGTCAAGTTAAAGAGCACGACCTTCATAGGGATATCAATAGGATTAGAAATAAAGATCTTAATAAACATTCCTTATGATTTTTAAAGTTTCTGTGTTTTATTATCATCAATTACCATCAGTGTTATTCTGGCTTTTATCACTTTTAACTTCAGAAAATATTTCCTTCAGGAAGTACTTTACCACATAAGCCCCCTCCAACAATAAAATCCACCCCTGTATGCTTACATTTGCTTTGCTCTGTAAGACAATGCCAAGCCAATGAATATAAAGATTGACTTTTATCTGCAGTAACCCATCCTACTCAGATTGTAGTGTTATATATCAATTACCATAACTCAGTATTTTCATCATATTTAATTGCTATGAGTTTTGGATACGACACACGACTGTACTTAACATTTCCTCATAACTATGCAAAATTACTATTTATAATTCCTAATCTTTTATTACAAACTCAAAGCATTTCTTGTGGTCCTATAGCTGACCTATGATTCAGGTGATTTTTTTTTTTAAATTCAAGATGACCAGATGACTGGTCTATTCCTATTGGGTAATCTCGGACTATTGAAACTGACTTTTCCCCTAGAAAAGTGAAAAATTTTATCTTCCCATTGAGCATTGTTCATTATAGAATTGAAAATAAGTTTGTGCATATATTCACATTCTTGAGACAATAAAAAAAATATGCTTGGGAATTACATCACAAATCACCCTGGAGTTGTTCTGTGAGTAAAAACAAAACAAAGTCTTTCTCTGGGAGGACCACTGGCATGTCAGAAATCTATTGGGAACTTAAAATGTTGAACACACTAGACACTCTGTTCAAGTGTTTGGAAGATTTGGCATGAGTTCATAAAGGATAAGGGTACTCCAAAATGGAATCATTATTTTTGGCAGCTGTCTGAGCTAATTTCAATTCCGAATTTTAAGTACCATTGGTAAGAAATACCATCTCCCTTACACACATCCTTGGGTTTTCCTGATTTATATCAAAATGGAAAATGCGCGTCATGCTGAAAGGACAAAAGCATACTACTTACTTGGGTACTGAAAGCACCAGTACCTATTGGAAGTACCAGAAAAGGTTTGAACACCTGCTGGTGAAACTAATGTGGACTTTTTTCATGTACTTGACATCCATTTGCATATCTTCTTGAGAAATGGCTGCTCAGATAAATCTCTCCCCTTTAAATGTGACCATTTTCCTGATCAGTATAGTTGAACCATGTGTCTATTCTAGATATAATTTCTTTTCAGGTAAAGAGTGTGCAAGTATTTTCTCTCATTCTCTCCACTATTGATATCTTCTTTACCGTGTATGGAGCTTTTATGTAGACATAAATACATTTGTCCTACTTTACATGTGTTGTTTAGACTATTGAAGACTTAGCCAAAACATCCTCTACACTGCCACCCTGAAGGTTTTCCTTGTATGTTTTCTTCTATTTGTTTCAAAGATTCGGCTCTTAGGTTTAAGTCTTTGAGACATTTTGATTTGATTTTCTAAAAACATGGTCCTAATTACTGTGGAAAGGACTTTAAGTGCTATACTGAACTGTAGTGGGGAGAGTGGACACTCATCCCTTACCCCAGATCTTAGGAAAAGATCTTTCAACTTTTCCTTTTTCCACACAATGTCACATCCCTTCTACACCTGCTTATACCACTCTGAAAGATGTAGGCTGGGTTCAGACCTCGTGGAACAAGAGAACAGGAAGAGATTCCCTAACAATAAAAGGACTGAGTTCAGCTGGCATAAACCATATGCAAGCAGAGGGGTTAAGCAACTATTAAGTCTTAACTCAGATGAATTGTCAGAAATTCTTGGGTTCTTCTCACTAAAATATACGTCTCTCCGAATCTCGGCTCCAGAACACGACATCCATGTGTTTATCACTCTCGTGTGTAGTACTCTTCCTTACAACAGGACTGTATTGGAAGAATTATAGACTTGCCTTGTAAGCACATGAGATATGCCATGATTTTAAGATGATTTTTTTTTATTATTTTAAAATTGTATGTATATATGTGAGAATGCACATATCAGTAGAGGTGCCTGCAGAGGCCAAAGGTGTCAAATGCCCTAGTGCCAGAGTTACAGGCAGTTATAAACTATCTGATATGGGTGCTGGGAACCAGTCTCAGATCCTCTGGAAGAGCAGTGTATGTTCTTAACCTCTGGGCGGTCTCCCTAGGCCCAAGATATAACTAGATGTGGAGGGCTCACTTCTAATCTCAGTGTTCCTGTGGTGAAACCAGATGTGGAGGCGAAAGTACATGGGCTAGTCAGCCTGGAATTCTCAGTGGCAAGCAGAGAGAATGACCCTGCCTCAAACAATGTGTAAGGCAAGGGTCAGCACTTGAGAGTATACTCTGACACCCACATGCACACTATAACGTGTTTGCCTACACTCTCACTAGCATACACACATACACACACTAACTTACAGAGGAGAAAAAAATCTTTTCACATTAAACTATAAAGTTTATGAAGACAAGGATCATCTTTGCATTTTTCCACATTATATCACACGGCTGGAAGAACGCATTACACGCTGTAGGATGAATAATGTTTGATTTGAACAAAACGACATCTAGATTAAAGGCTCTGAGTGTGCATTCTCTTGCATTTGTCTGGTTCCAGATGTCTAAATATATGTTCAGTCATAAAGCACACCCTCTTTCCTGTAAGAACATTTTTTGATATTATGAACATAAAACCTTTAGAGAACATTGTAGCAATTCATTGCAAATCTAAAAAGTATGTTACACTCACAGGTTGGGCATGTTGGAAATAGAACCCCCACCAGTAAAGGAATTCTTGAGCAGTTCTACCTATGGCCTCTAGATGTCTCACCTAGATTCTCATTGAAAAAAACAGCCTTATGCAATACACCAACTATAGGCTTGGCTGAAATGTCATCTTGGGACCAAGGAATAAATCATATGAATTTAACTACACTTGGATCAAAACATTCCATCAGTATTTTTTAACTTTCTGGAAAAATGAAAATAACAGATGGTGGGAGAAGAGCAGATTTATGAGAAAAATAACTTAGTATTAGTCATTCTGATGAGCCACATCCCAAGGAACCCTGCCTCTTCGGTGATGATGGACAATTTCCAGGTATAACCCTTGATATTAGAAAAGTGATATTTAAGATAGAGTTTGTTGTCCTTCTTAACATTTTTCACTTGGAAAATATTCCCATTACTTCATCCAAGCTGATGAAGTATGGAATTCAACATCTTAATACATGTGTTTGGGATGTGCTTATTCAAAAATAATAGTGATTTGCCCTAGGGGAAATGACTCCATAAGATAAGGAGTAACAAAAGAAACAATTTTATTTCTTAGAAGAATTTGAAATGCTTTTTGATGGGCAAATATAAGAAAGTGTGAACAGTTTGCATATCAGTAATGAGAAATAATTCTTCCAGAAGTATACTTATTAGTAGAAATATTTCTGAATGTAATATGGCATAGAAATAAGAACTTACTCTCTATTTAAATACTGTGTTAATATTGAATGTATATGGAAAATCTGATAATACATGAATTTGGCAGTTTAGAAATATTTCATACTAGAGAGCATGAAAATTTGTGTGTTGGGATGTTCTATGCTTATAACCCCAAGTCTGATTTCTCTGCAGTGAAGGCAGTAGGATACCTGTTCATTCTCTGAAGTTGTCCTGCTGAATGCCGACAGTGTAAGTGTACCCAAAATGATGCACAAATGAAAGTGAACGGGATCTCTTTATACTCCAGCCTACTTACAAAAACATTTTCTTTCTTTGTAGAAGTGTGTTGTTTGAGGCTAGTCTGTTTGTCTTTTATGTCTTTGTCTCATGACTCTTGCTGGTCACTTTGTTTGACTTCAAATCAAAAACCAATAGAGTTAGTGAAAATCGTTTCTCAATACATGTTATAGAACTAATCACTTTGCCAGGACCTTAAATAACTTTTTTGAAAGTGCCATGCATTGCTTCTCTTCCTCAGTTTGATTTTGAAAAGTAACTTTTTCTTTAGTTGATTCGGTGAGTTTGGGTTATACATTGTACATACACATGTGTGTTCACATCTATACACACACATACACACACACATATGCACACACAGAGAAAATATTTTAAAACAAATATTTCACCATTCCATTTAAATTTTTTTCAAAGTAGCATCACTAGCTACTTAATTCGCTATGAACCTTTAAGCTAGCTTTTAAGATTCTCCATAGCTTAGTTCATGTTCCTTACCAACATTATTCTACCTCTAGCCATTATAAATATAATTCTTAAATTCCTTCCTATTAATATCTATTATCATAAACTCACTGTTCAATTCAAAAATGACCTACCTGCTCCACATTGTATTGCTTCATTGAAGTAGACATGATCTAATGTATTCCTACACGAAGATTAACTAGTTATTGGCTTGTCTCATTCTTCCGTCTATATTTGCAAGCCATCAATGTTAGCAACTGTAACTTATTCCTAAGCACATTACCTGGGTTCAACACAATCTCAAGGAAATGAATTGTATTTGTCAACCTGCCTGTTACAGGAGCAAGTACAGCCAACACAGTCCCTAGGAAGAAAGATGGCCTGGTTCTGGAAAGATGCAAATGAGAAGATACCGTGAGAAGAGGGAAAGTGAGACCCAGAGAAATTAGAGAAAAAAAAAAAGGACAGAGGTGAGCTACAGAAGCAAAGGAAAGGGGGAGGATAATGAATAGAATGAACAGGGGAAGAATAATAGACTTTCCTTTGTGTCCGAGGGTGCTCTATCTGAGATCGGTCTCATCCCCACCTTGTCTTGACATCCAGTACTCAGTCCCTGGAGTTCACTGGAGAGACATTTACATTTAATGTCTGTTTTTCCAGCCAGAGATCTACTAAGGATGAGTCTGAGCAGTGTAGACTGTAAGAAGCAAGGTGGAGAAACCAACACCACTGTCCTGGAGCCCCACTCTTGCTCTAGATGATACTTCAGTAGCTTCCAGGACCACTTCGACTAGAGTCATAGATGGGTTGTAGAGTATGTCCCAAGCTCCTGGTTACTAGAGAAGCTGGAATTACCCAAGACACCATACTTAAAAATCAAGGTGCTGTATTTGCTTGTGAGACTGGAAAATATGTCAATTTTGAACAGGTGTGGTTTGGATGGTTCACCTACATTTTCTTGGTCTCTATCAATTTTGAGGTTTTACGCTGGAGTTCTAGCATCACTCTTTAAAGTGTGATGTTTTAATAACCAACTTTGGAAATCAATACAAATAAATTAAATTGAATCCTCTAGTCATAATGGATACACTCAACTTTTGTTTATTACTAATGTAGTAATTATTATAGACAGATTTATAAGATTTATATTACAAAACAGCTAATGTTTAAAAGAGATATTATATTATTTCAAGTCATTTATTTACTTGACTTTTTTATATAGAATCTTCATTGGTTTCTATTTTATTTTTAAATCAATTTCCAAAATTAAGATTATAAATTTAGATATTCAGGTTTCTGGAACTAAGGAAAATCTGGAATTCATCTCACCAAACACTGTTTATACACCACAGGGAAGACAATGTTTCTTAAAAATTAGATAGTTTACCTTCTGATTATAGTGTCAGTTTTTTCAGGTTTTACATTGCTGAATGTAAGGTATAGGAAGCATGTCAAATACATTGAGAAAAATGCAAGGAGGTAAAAAAGAAGTTTATTCGTGTGCCATCTGCATCTCCAAACATTTTTTTCTAGTTCATTTTAGGTCATAGAACAAGCAGATCCTTTGATTTTCATAATACTGGAGGTTCGTACACACAGCCCAAAACACCAAATCACCAAAGTGATTGCCTTAAAACTAGCATGTAGTTAATATTAGAAAAATCTGTGGTCAGCATTGCTTCATGGCCACATATGATTATGATCAAGTTCATTTCCTCTTTCTTCTCTTTGTACCTTTCTTATACCCAGATTAAAAAGGAGCAAAATTCCAAGTGCTAGGAAACTTTATTTTTATAAACTTTATTATTGAAATTTAAAATACCTAAAGCATTTGAAGAACATGATTGGGGCACATAACTAAATAAAAACCATTCAGAAACAGTCTTGTTTTGCTTTGTGTCTATTTTGAAGCTAAAGCTAACAATGAGACTAAGATAACGCTTTCCAGTTTATTAACTTTTTAATATCATGTTCATACACACAGAGACACTGTTACACACCTCTCCTCTGACTTAGATGAAGCTGCCTGCTCAACCAAGGGTAATGCATGCAGCAGAAGTAATTCCTTACAGTTCAACATGACATTTATTAAATATATGTCCAATATTTGGTGTGATTTAGCCAATTCAGCACAAGTGGCAAACTCTTCTTGAGAACGGCCACAGTGTTGTGTTGGCAGAAAATTAGAATCTGGGCTGAGACACAGGAAGAGGGAAAAAAAATAAAAGTTCTCTTAAGGTCAAGGGCAACAGCTGAACAGCTTGGGGGCTACCTGCTTCAAAGGATACAGTGTCTTGTGTTTATAGATAAAATGTTGGTTTCTATGGGGGAAGGGTGGTCACGGGGAAAAAATATCCCTGACACCCAAACAAAATAATCCCAAATAAAATGGGTGATGTAGTCAATAGTAAAAAGGGAGATAACTATTCATGGGGAAAATGCATGACCTCACCCTGTGAGAATACACAGCCATTCATCAGCGTGTTCCAGCTTTTCTTGCTTACTTGCTTTGAATTGTGTGGCTCGGGCCCATTCCCTTTCCACTCATGGTTAGCTCATTTGATTGTAGACATTAAGGGGTTCTTGAGAATGAGCAAATTTAAAGAAAATTCTAAGTGTGTAGGAAGGGTTTTTTGTGGACTCTTTAAAGGCCTTCTTCCCGAGAGATACACTACTCAATTCCTTGTTGCATTTTTGCCTTTTTGATTTATTATTATTGCCTTTGGTCCCTGGAAAGCTTCATGTTAGCATAGCTGGAAGAGAAATCTCTGTGATCAGGAGAAACATATTATAGTAATAATATAGGGAAATGTGTTTACAAGGGGAGGAATGAGCTAAAAATATCCTTGTAAGCGGGCTAGGTTATAATTTTCAATTGTGGTTCTTGCTCAGATCTTCAAGGGCTATCAGCCCATCTCCTGATTCTCAAAAAGCCCCTTAATTTAACCAAGTCACTACAAACAACTGCCCTAAAACTGCAACCAAACTGTTTGTGCTGTGTTATGTATCTAAGGAAACAAATGTAGACATCTAGAATTACATTATTAGTTTCTCCGGGGCCATGTGCACTTCAAAGATTTTTTCAGAATCTAGCAATGCTATGTCATCCAGGAGCCAACTCCTCCCGCTGTGAAACTTTCAGGCCCCTGGCTGCCACTCTTGCTCTCAGCCCCTATGTTCTAGTTATTTCCAGATATTTGGTTTCTGCAGTGGAGGGGGGCAAATATCGACTGCATTTGTTCCACTAGACATTCACAACTTAATATAGCTGATAAAACTCCAGAGAGAAGAAGATGATTTTGACCAATCTGATGCATTGTATTATGTCACATCCATCGTTGCCAGTGTAAACAGTGTCTTGGTGCCTGATGAAGGGTAGCGCCGAGGGCCCCTCTCCTGAGAATCAACAGGGCTAGTTCAGAGATCTCTTTCTGGTATTGAATATCCCAGGGCCCTGAGACGGCTCTTTGAGAAAGGCAGTTCATGTCTCTGTGTTGCCGATGTCTGGTCAGTATAAACCAAACCAGGCCACCGTGGTTTTATTGAAGTTATTGAACAGTTTCTAGAAGAATCATGCATAACATAGTAGCTCAGGGTCTGGTACATCAATCCTGTCCCTCAGGAGCTGCAAGGCTAGCTCTCCAGAGCTTCAGGAATGTCTCCAAACAGCCTGCTAGCAAGACGTGTCTGAGGAAGGTGCCTCTCGATGGCTTCATGTGTACTTTTCAACATCTCTTCATTGGCCTTTTCTGATCGCTCCAGTAGAGAAAGAATTCTGTTCACAAGCGTCTCAGATACTAACCACTGGGCTCAGGCAAGAGTCAGATCTGTCACGCTCCACCCACGCAGAGTCTGAGCTACCACGGGTGAGACAGGCAGAATTTTGCACAAGCCACTGCGTCATTGTCATTACCAGGCTATCTGTGCATGCCTGCATGGGCCGAAGGGCCAGAAGAAATGTGTCCATCCATATTTCTCTACCTCACTCGTGGCATTGGTTCTGTTGGCTGGACAGATGAACATTCTGAGTTCACTCTGAGAGAATTCCCCTTCTGCTTATCATAGGCCCTTCCATCATTCTCGACTCCAATGGCAAACTCCAGTGGATTCACATTGCATGACCTTTATACTATTCATACTACAGTCATTTACATAAGGCTGAATGTCTTTTTTTTTTTTTTGGTTGTGTGTGTGAGAGAGTGTGTGGTGTGAGTGGGGCCTATGTGCACCTGTGTGTGCAGATGCTTGTGCCTGTGCACACTCTTGTGGCGGTCAGAAGAGGACATTAGGTGTCCTGCTCTGTCACTTTCTGGCTTTTTCTTCCAAGACTTTCAGTGAACCTGGAGCTAACCTGTCAGCCAGAAAGCACCAGCAGCCCTCCTATTTCTACCTACCAAATGTGCTTGGGTCATGACTTACATTTTAAGTCAAGTTTGGGTGTTCAAACCCAAGTTCTCATACTTGTGCAGCAAGTAATCCAACCCACTAAGTTGTCTTTCCATCCCCCAAGTATAAATATCTGTAGATCTTTTTCTAAAATGATTTGACCAACCAAACTGCACACTTACTAATACATTTTTAAGTAAATCACACTCAGAGTCCTTTCTAGAGCAGGTAAGTATAAACAATTGATGCCATATGTAGTTGCTAATAACTAATATTGTGAAGTCAATTTTATTTCTGGTGTAATATCCACACAATGAAATTCCCATATCAAAGGCATTGGTCAATGACATGTCAGAGCTGTTTTGTGTTATAGTGAAACTGAGCATAGTTCACCATGGTTTCCCTCATAACTACTTGACTGTAACCAAGGCAACCTTCTGGTGGAGACATTGATCCAGAGGGAAGCTATGCATCTGTAGACACAGGAAGTGCAGTGATAACTTTCTAAATATTTCTTAATTTTGTAAAAATTATAGACTTATTGGAGCTTACAAATCTAGAATATACATGTCCCTTTACCAACTTTTACTGAGTAGTTAAATCTTATGCAATTGTGGTACAGCATAGAAATCAAAAGTGGACATTAATGTGAGTGCCATTGTCATTTTATCAGGTGTAGACTTCATTCAGAACTCTCCTAAAATCAAGATGATATCCCCTAGGATAGCTCCTGATAATCTCACTCACACTAGATCTTCCCTCCATGGTCATAGTCCCTGATACCTACTAATCCGTTACTGGAATGTTTATGGCTTTTACTGCAAGGAGGTTTTAGAAATGGAATCGTGCATTTTATCAAACAAGTGGCTTCATCACTCAACATAATGGAAAATAAAATTTGGCTTTGTTTTTTATTTATTGCAGAATAGAATTTCATTACATTTATCTTGTATTGAATTTATCTGTGATTCCTTATATCAAATTATGAATCGGGGGCTAATAAACATGAATGATGAGTTAGGAATATTGAAAACAGAAAGGCATAGTGTGCTGACTTTAGTGACTGGTTAGCTGCATCACTATGGTTACGTTTCACAGTTGGCTCTGAAACCCCTGGCATGCAGAAAGAAGAGACAACATGATAAATGGCACAGTTCTCATTAGAGAAAAGGAAGCCTGCCAGTGCCTAAATGGGGAGAACTTTTTTGCCGGTGTTAAATGTAGAAAAGATAACTCATGAGAAGTTTTCCACAGAGCATATTGATGTGATGGATAACATTCTCTACAGTGTTTCTACAGCAAGTGCAAACAGGGATGCTACTTTGCAGGGTACTTCTCCTTATGAGTATCATCACACAAAGGCAGAAAGTGAACTACTAATAAAGAGAGAATTTCTGAAGCCTCCCAAACGACACATTATGAGCCGAGCACCTCAGTGCTGTGTGAAGGAGTCTTATAAGGGGCCCCTAAGGGCACTACTGTGAGATGCAGCACAGATCCCCTTGCTTCTCCTTTCTGTCCTCTTGGTAGGTAACTGAGGCCATGAGATTAGGTAGAGAGAATGAGTTAAGCATAGAGAAGCTTGCATTTTCCAACAGGATGCTGAGTCTACCATTATATATATACATTTTTTAAATATTTTTTAAGTAAATCACACTCAGAGTCCTCTCTAGAGCAGGTAAGTATAAACAATTGATTCCATATGTAGTAGCTAATAACTAATATTGTGAAGTCAATTTTATTTTGTATTATATGTATGTATATATATATATATTATATATATATATATATGTTTCTGTTGCATATATTTCTAGGAGTGAAACTACTGGGTTAGGGAGTGGGTATAGCAGATTCTGAGATGTTTCCACAGTGGTCAGCCAACTTTCATCCTACCAGAACCAGGAAAACAGAAATATGGACAATTTGGAGAAAAGGCATCAGTAAGAGTCGGGAATCAGGAGAGATGGTTCATGGTTAAGAGCACATATCACTTCTGTAGAGGACCTGAGTTCAGTCTCCAGTACCACAACTACCTGTAACTCTAGCTCCAGATGATCTGATTCCTCTGGATTCCACAAGCGCCTGTTCTCAGATACACATACCCACACACAAATACATACTTTAAAAGTAAGAGATAAGATAGAATGGCAGGGCGAATGAAAACCATACTGGTACATATGTATGAAAAAAATCACAATGAAACTCATTACTTCATATTTAAAATTTTTAATTAAAAATATATTACTGTCATTCCATAACTTAGTGACTTTTTGGATTTATTCCGAGGAAGGCATCATTAGGCAGTTTTCTTACTGGTCACAGTTCATAGCTAAGATTTCACAAACTGGGGCAGCTGTGATGTTGTCACTAGGTGGCACTATCTTGTGGTGCCACCATTGCACATGGGCTCCATCCATTCACAGTAGGCCAAATCTCATTGCAGGCCAAGGCAGTACTGTGATTGGAAACTGCCTTTTCTTCTAGGATCAAACTGGGTCCCTGAATTTTCCTAAAATTTCCTTACGTACATTGGCTTTGGTTCCAACGAATGAAGTGTAATAAAAAAAAAAAATCTTTTAGCCTAGTATAAAAATCAAGAGTTGTTGTGTGATATGTTGATTGCATTCTGGCAATTAACTTTGTTTTGAACCAGAGGGCAGAGTTAGCCACTTGCTGACCAGAATTACCATAGAAACCCTGGAAGACTGAGGAAGTAGGAAGGAGGGGCTAAGAGGGGACCTCAGACCTTTTGGATTGAGAGAGGAAGTGGCCAGTGGCTTCTCAGCTTCTTTGATCATTCAGGTTTTTACCCCAATATCTGACTCTGGATTTTTTTAATGATAAAGAATAATTAGAAAAAAAAACACATCAAATAATTGCATTTTTAAAAAAGTATTAATGTGAAAAAAAATAAACAAGATGGAGGAGCTCACTTTCAACTATTGACATGAGTCAGCTTCATAGAAGAGATGATATGTAATTTTGGGGAGGTTGTTTCTGCTAATTTCCTCTCTCTCTCATCTCTCTCCCTCTCTCTCTCTCTCTCTCTCTCTCTCTCTCCCCTTCCCTTCCCTTCCTTCCCATCCCCACCTCTCCCTTCCCCTCCCCTCCTCTCTCCTCTCCCTTCCTTTCCTTCCCTTCTTCCTTCTTTTCTACCACCACTTCCCCCCAATCCTCCTCCTTCTATATTTGGAGTCATGAATAAACACAAATGAGTTAAAACCATCTTTAGGCTGTCATGCTGGAGAAACCACGTACAGAAACTATGCAAAGATAGAGTTTTTTCAATAACTCTCCAGCTCTTATATTCCAGAGCTGTTCAAATCATCCCACTATGGGATCCTAGTATGGGAGTAAAAAAAGTTGTGTAGGTGACTGAGCCACACACACCTTCTCATTGCATCCTCAGGAAAGGATGCTAATTTATTTTCACAGAGATTGGGGGAAAATTATGTAGATTCCTAAAATTATGAACTACAAACAACTCTATTAATTGTGAATGCTCATGTTAAAATGTAAAGGAGTGTCTGGGATGACAGAGTCAATTTTGAATCATCCTGAAGACCTATTATAGTAAAAAAAATGAAGCACCCACTTGCATAAGTGGTCTTCTTCTGAAAATTCCCCTTAGGAGAAAAGACAATAACATCAAAATTAAGTTGAACATGGAGTTCACACTTATAATCCTACCATTCTACAAGTGGGGACAGGGGGATCATCCAAGACCAGTTTTGACTACAATGGAAATTCAAGTCCAACCTAGAACACACAAAGACTAACTCAAAAATATACAAATAAGCAAACTGAGCTGAGTTCAGTTCCCAGCACCTACATCATTTGTTTACAATTACCTGTGACTTCAGCTCCAAAGGAATCAATGCCTCTGGCTCCCAGTAGTAGTACTCATGTGCATATACCACCACACAGAGACAAATGTATATGCATAATTAAAAAAATAAAATTGATTTTCAAAATTTCAGAAGAGAAACTGAAAATTATCCTAAAATCAAATAAAAATGAAAACGCAATATACTAGAACCCGCTGTTCAACTAATAAAAGTGATTTTAAGAGGAAGTTTATGGCTGTAAATGCCTGTATTTTTAAAATTCCAAAATTACCCAGTAATTAATGTAATTATGAATATCAATGTCTTAGAGAAAGAAGAAACTAAATACAAAATTATTGAGTGGGCAGAAATAATAAAGATCAGATCAGAAATTAATGAAATAAAAACTTAAAATAATAACAACCCAAGAAAAAAGGAAGATTCATTTCTTTAAAGAAGACTGGCAAATCTTAAAAGAAAAGAAAACCTAACCTACAAAAAGATTGCGTTGTCTGTTTTCTCAAAGTAAGAAAATTTGAAATAAGAAGGGAGACATCACAACATATACCAGTGAAACTCAGGAGGTCAGCACGGCATACTTTGAAAACTTTTGTCTCAATAAACAGGAAAATTTAAGTGAAATTGCATACTTTGCTAGACATATTGGGCTTACAGAAATTAAGAATATAAACTACACACAGATCTACATTAAGCAGGAAGATTAAAGTAATAATATAAGGTCTCTCAAATAACTAAAGCTTAGGCTTAAATGGAATCACTGCCAAATTCTACCTTCTTTAAAAAATAAAATAAAATTAATACGTTTTAAACTATTCAACAAAACCAGAAATGGAAGGAATGACAACGAACTCGTATTATAAAACCAGTTTTACCCTGATACCAAAACCAGATAAGAACACAATGAAAAGGAAATTATAGGCTAATCATCCTAATAGACATGAATGCAAATTAAAATCTCTAATTAATTAAATTAATAATTAATAAAATACTTGCAAGCAGAATTGAACTACACATAAAAAAGAACATTCACCAAGACCAAATGGGGATAATTCTAGGTATATAAGGGTGATTCAAAATAAGTACATCAATGAATGTAATATATTGCATTACTAGATAAACTTAAGAACAGAGATCATGTGATCATCTCAATAGATACCCAAAAGGCTGTTGACAAAGTTCAGTGTAAAGGAATGATTAAAAACTTGAAGAAACTCAGATGTAGTGGATTGAGTAAGAATGGCCCTCATAGGCTCAGCTATTTGAATGCTTAGTCCATAGGGAGTGAAACTCTGTTAGGATTAGAAGAATTAGGAGATGTGTCCTTGTTGGAGGAAATGTGACATTGCGGGTGGGTGTTGAGGTTTCAAAAGCTCATGCAAGGCCCAATCTCTCTCTGCATTTTGCCCTATAGATCAGAATACAGCTCTTTCCTATTGCTCCAGTACCTGCCTTTATGCTGCCATGCTTCCTGCCATGATGATAATGGACTAAACCTCTGAACCTGTAAGCAAGCCCTCAATTAAATGCTTTCTCTTATAAAAGTCTCCTAGGTGCTAGCGTCTATTCACATCAATGGAACAGTGACTAGAACATCAGAATAGAAAAAATATTCACCAGCATAATAAAAGCTATATGAAAAACCTTTAACCAATATTATACTAAGTGAAGAAAATTCAAAGCATTCCATGAAGATTAGGAATGGGTCAAGGATGCTTACATTCTCCACTATAATTCAGTGTGATCCATGGAGCACCTACAGCAATAAGACAAGAGAAGGTGGTAAGGGACACACAAACAGAAAAGGTAGATAATAAGATCTCATAAAATCTTAAAGAGTCAAAAAAATTTCATAGAAGTACTTTGCATTTTTAGCCCAGAAGGAAGACACAAAATTAACGTACAAAAGTCATCAGCTTTTCTATGAAACAATGAGCATGCTGAGAAAGAAAACAGGGAAACAATCCCATTTAT
This sequence comes from Peromyscus aztecus, assembly GCA_902168405.1. Taxonomy (NCBI): domain Eukaryota; kingdom Metazoa; phylum Chordata; class Mammalia; order Rodentia; family Cricetidae; genus Peromyscus; species Peromyscus aztecus. The sequence continues at coordinate 28,845 of CABHPQ010137895.1, forward strand.
AATAGGTTGAAAAATACTTGGTTAGGAATAAATTGAGCCAAGATAGTCAAACAGCTCTACAATAAAAATTTTAAGACACTAGAGAAATATTAAAAGAAGACACCATGGAAGATGAAATGATTTCCAATGCTCACACACTGGTAGAATTGATACAGCAAGAATGGTTGGGTTATCAAAATCTATCTACAAAGTCAGTCAAATTCCTACTAAAACTTCAAATGGCATCATCACAGAAATAAGAAAACAGTTCTGTTAATCAATATGGAAATACAGAAGACCCCAGATAGCCAAAACAACCTTGGGCAAAAAAACAATGCTAGGAGCATCATAGGAACTGATTTCAAGTAAGACTGCAAAGCTTTAGTAACAAAACCAGCATAATACTAGCACAAAATAAGCATGTCTGAGGTGGTTTGAATGAAAATGCTACCCAAATGCTCATAGGGAGTGAAACTATGTGAAAGATTAGGACATACAGCCTTTTTAGAGTGTGTGTGTGGCCTTGTTGGAGGAAGTATGTCACTTGGGGTGGGCTTTGAGGTTTCAGAAACTCAATCCAGGCCCAGTGTCTCTCTCTTCCTACTGCCTGCTGACCCAGATGTAGAACTCGTGGCTCCTTCTCCAGCATCATGTCTGCCTGCATGCCACCATGCTTCCTGCCATGATGGTAATGGACTAAGCCTTTGAACCTGTAAGCCAGTACCAATTAAATGTTTTCCTTTATAAGGGTTTGTGTGACCATGGTGTCTCTTCATAGCAATGGTACCTCTTACCAAGACAATGTAAATTGAACAGAAGACAAAAAATTAAGTTGATAAAGTTATGGCCGCCTGACTTTTAATCAAAAATACCCAACACATACATTGGAGAAAAGATGGTGTCTCTAGAAAATGGTCCTGGACAAACTGAATATCCCTGTCTATAAGAATGAAACTAAATGCATATTTCTAGCATGTTACCTACATGTAAAATATCTAATCAAAATGGATCAAATACCTGAATAAAAAATTTGAAACTCTGAAATTGTCAGAAGAAAAAAAAATCAGGAAATAATTCAACATATTGATATAAATAAGGATTTTCTGAAAAGAAATCTAGTAGACAAAGAAATAATACCAAAAATTGACAAACTTAAAAGCGTCTCTGCACAGCAAATGAAAAATTGAGTGGATAGTCTAAAGAATGAGAGAAAGTTCTATGCTAAATGGACATTTGACAGAGGACAAATATGCAAAAAATATTTAAAAACTATCAAAATGATAAACAACCCAATTAATAAATGCACTAAAAAATGATCAGACAATTTTTAAAAGATAAAATCCAGACAGCCAATGAACATGAAAAATATTCACTATCCTTAGGTGTAAAGAAAATGTAGATTGAAACTACACTGATATTCCATCTCTCCTCCCTCAGAATGCTGGCCATAAAGAAAATAAATAATAAAATATACTGGCGAGGATGTAGGGGAAGGGAACCCTTTATAAACTGGTGGTAGGGATGAGAATTAGTCAAGTCATTAGTGAAAATCAGTATGGTGTTTCCTAGAAAGAAATTTAAAGCTAGAATTACCATGTGGCCTAGTCATAGGAAATTCTATGGAATTCTAGGAAAATACCCAAAGGTTTTTAGTCAACATATTACAGACAGGCTTTTATACCATTATTATCTCAAAGCTCTATAAACAAATTGGGGAACCAGACTAGATGTCTGTCAAGAGACCAATATACAAAACAATGTAATAGATGTACATACATATAAATTTTATTCACCCATAAAAAGAAATTAGTTATTTGCTAGAAAATTAATGCAACTAGAGATCATTATAAGTAAAATAAGCCAGACTCAAAATGAGAAATATAATACATGTTCTTCCATTTGTAGTTATTGTTGGATTTTTTTATTGGTACATAAAACCATACATATATATTATATCATACACACATATATACCTCATATGTATATCTCATGTATACATATATATGTATAAATTCTGGTTTATGATATAAAAACAATTGAGATTGGGGGGAGGAAAGAGACAAAAAAGTCAGGGAAAATATGTATGGGGTAATATGTCAAAATGTGTGTACTTGAGAGATGTTCTTGCCCAGAGTCGCCGAGGTTTCCTGCTTCAACAGTGCTTGAACGGAACCCGGCGCTTGACCCCTCCGACCCCAGCCGGCTGCTCCGAGCCAGAACCCTTTGCAACCTCGTCGCTCAGCTGCTCCAGCCACGACCACCGCGTCTCGCTCGCAAGTGCGCCAGAACTATCACCAGGACTCAGAGGCTGCCATCAACCGCCAGATCAACCTGGAACTGTATGCCTCCTACGTCTATCTGTCTATGTCTTGCTACTTCGACCAGGACGATGTAGCTCTGAGGAACTTTGCCAAATACTTTCTCCACCAATCTCATGAGGAGAGGGAGCATGCTGAGAAACTGATGAAGCTGCAGAACCAACGAGGTGGCCGAATCTTCCTGCAGGATATCAAGACACCAGGCCGCGGTGACTGGGAGAACGGGCTGAATGCAATGGAGTGCGCACTGCACTTGGAAAAGAGTGTGAATCAGTCACTACTGGAACTGCACAAACTGGCTGCTGACAAAAATGACCCCCACTTGTGTGACTTCATTGAGACCCATTACCTGAATGAGCAGGTGAAATCCATCAAAGAACTGGGTGGCCAACCTCTGCAAGATGAGAACCCCTGAAGCTGACCTGGCAGAATATCTCTTTGACAAGCACACCCTGGGACACAGTGACGAGAGCTAAACTGACTTCCCCAAAGCCACAAGTGACTTTACTGGTCACTGAGGCCGTGCATGCGTGTCGGGCTGCCTTTATCGTTTCTATAAGTCTCACCAAAACATCCGCTTAAGTTCTTTAATTTGTACCATTTCTTCAAATAAAGAATTTTGGCACCTCCCTAAAAAAATATGTGCTTGATACACTTGGAGGAAATTATTTTATGGAACCCAAAACTATATATGCACAATAAGTACAAACCAATAAAAAGTTTGCACATAAATTTTGTATATTTCCTTTGCATAGAGCCGTGGTTCTTAACCTCTGGGTCACGATGCTTTTGAGGGTTGAACGCCCCTTTCACAGGCAGGGGTTGCTTAAGACTAGCAGAAAACACAGATATTTACATTATTCATAACATTACATGATTATTACATGATTCATAACAGTAGAAAAATTACAGTTATGAAATAGCAATGAAAATAATTTTATGATTAGGGGTCACTACAAGATGACGGACTGTGTTAAAGAGTTGCAGTATTAGGAAGGTTGAGAACCACTGGCACAGAGGATTTTACTTGTATATGTAAAAAATGCTATGGTTGTATTGCTATTTAACTGTTGCAATGTTTCATAGCCATATTATTATCTCTACTCAGTTCAAATGTCTCAAAATTTTTATTATAATTGCATCAGATTTGCTTTGTAAGTTTTATTATCTTGTATCCATGTTAAAAATTAAAATTTCATGGTTGATAATTCATTTTATCACCTGTGGTGATATATTGTGTACCCTAATAAACTTTGCCTGAAGATCAGAGAACAGAACAAACCACTAAATTAAACATAGAGGCCAGGCAATGGTGGCACACACCTTTAATCTTAGCACTCGGAAGGCAGAGATCTGTCTGGATCTCTGTGAGTTCAAAGCCACTCTGGAGTACATGAGATTGACTCAGTCTAAGAGAGAAACAGAGTCAGGCAGTGGTGGCACACACCTTTAATCCCTGTACTTGGGAGTCACACACCTTTAATCCCAGCACTAGGGAAGTTGAGACAGGAAATGATATGGGTGGGCAGAGAAAGGTGTATAAGGCGTGAGGAGACAGGAACTAAAGCCTTTCCAGATGAGGAAGCTCATTTGGCTAGAGGCCTATCAGCTGAGGCTCTTTCAGGCTGAGAAGTTGGTGACGTAAGAGGTGGTGGCTGTGGCTTGCTCTGCTTCTCTGATCTTTCAGCTTTCATCCCAATATCTGGTTCCAGGTTTTTCATTAAAAAGACCATTTAGCAGTTCGTGCTACAATCACCAAGTAGGGGTTTTTAATTGATTACATTCATCTAACAGCTTTAATTTGTAATATTTGGTTTGCATCTTACTTTCCCCTTTATAGTTTCAATTGCTGTAAGTCATTTTACTTTAATGTGTCTCATATACTGTTACAGTTAGATTATCTAAAAATTAAAACTAAGAAATAATTTTGTAAAAGATAATTTATTCTTCAATGTTTGATCTATTGACAAATTTTATTTCTGTTCAATATTTCCTTTTGAACCCATTTCTGAGTCCCCTCTTTAGGCGTTATTGCAAAGCAGGTTTGCAGATCATTTCTTTCTCTGGTAGCATGCTCCTCACCACTCAGTTTCCTCCGGAATGTATTCTTTCAGTGAGGACCTATAGCCATAAACTGGCTTAGTCTGAAAATGTCTTAATTTTCCAATAACCTCAGGGATATCAGTAAATAGATATACATTTTGACTGGGTCAAAATACTCTTCCTGTGTTTATACAATTCTCTATTTTTTTCTATGATCTAGTTCCTATTTATAGTTTTCTAGTGATCTAATACTATAGGTATTCTACTTCTTCAAATATCGGTGGATCACATGTTCAAGTCACCACAGCCACTGTGAATAGTAGTTTCGTGCATAAACATCATCTTAAAGGAAGATAATGTTAGGGTAAGCAATGAAAGTCCATCAAGGAAAACCTCCTTCTAGTCAGGAGAATAGCATCTGGCCTTGGTGGAGACTTAACATTCCAGCTGGGAATGGCAATCACCTGCCTAAGGGGCTGATCTAGGAAGGCAGGCTCACCCTCAGCCACAGTAACAACATAGGTAGAATAATTCTCCTTTAATGAGATACTGTCATCCTCAGAATTCCTAACTCACTGCATAATCCCCATGGGCCACTTTGAGTTTTGGCTGAGAGTGGCAACATTTCTGAGAAATAAGTCTCAGAACTTCTCCTTTTTCCTTTTTTCCTGTCCTTTGGTGGGCAGGTCATGTGGGCCAGAATCTAAGTCCTTCCTCTATCTCTACCTCCATGCCAGCCTAAACAACATGGCTGTTTTGGGGGTTTCTTTATTTTATTTTATTTTTTACCCTAAGGAAATTGTCAATGAGCTTCAATTTGAGTCCATTTTAAAATTCTTTTATTAACTAGACTAGAAACTCCAAGAGGGGACTTGCATTTCCCCTTATTCATAATGACATATGCCTCATTCTTTTCTCTTTTTTTTTTGGCCTATGTAACTGAAAGAAAACCCAAGGTTCCTTCAGAAGTGTTGACAGTATCTTTGTGATAATAAGTGGCTGAATATTGTCAAATTGGTTTGATTAAAAAATTATTATCAAAATGATAATTTTGTAATTATTTCATATAAATATTTGTAAAGAACAACTGAACAATGAACTGTTTTTCCTAAGATAATTTTTTTTCAAAGGGTGCAATGACCAAAACTGTAACCAAATTACTATTTTAAAAATTTATGCCGGGTGGTGGTGGTGGTGGTGGTGGTGGTGGTGGTGGCACACACCTTTAATCTCAGTACTCAGGAGGCAAAGCTAGGTGGATCTCTGTGAGTTCAAGGCCAGCCTGGACTACAGAGTGAGTTCCAGGACAGGAACCGAAACTACACAGAGAAACCCTGTCTCAAAAAATAAAAAAAAAATATGAAGTACTTTAAGATTTATAGAAAAAATATTTTTATTAGTATTGATATTTTATTTATATGCTAATAGAGTCCCAGTTACACTCCTGTCCCCATGAGCATGCTTCAAGAATAGAACTGTAGACCATCAGGACAATCTAGATCAGAGAAGATGCTTATAGGTTGAAAGGGAAACTGATCTATTTCAGAACCAAGCTGCTTAATTTTCTTTGAAATGAGAAGCTGCTGCAGACACTGACAGACGCTCCAAGGATACAAACTTTCCCCCTGTTTTATTAGAAAGGAAATGAGGCATACCAGGCTAGATAGGAGTGAGGAGATCATAAGTAGAACAAAGAGTTATTATATACACAAAACATCTCCCATATATTTAATTTATTCATTATCCTTCATCATCAGTTAATTCATCCCCAAGTACTTATTGAGTATATGAAAATGTGTCATGGACCCCTCTAGTAGCTTGGACTATAAAGACTAGTAAGGTTGAGCCTCTGCCTACATGAATTTATGGTGTATACGTAACCTGTCATTTAATATTGTGCTAAATGCCTCACTGGGTGAATTACAATGAGGAATAGTGTCAGAATGAAGAGTTCATCCAAACACCAGTGCCATTAATTTACTTTGAAAGAAATACATAACTCTAGCCAGAGTATCCAAACCCTGTTACAGAAGGGCATTTTTGCTTATCAACAGTGGTATATATCATGAAAACTACATACGGAGTGTTTTTGTTGTTGAAGCTCATCAGTTGTCCTTTCCAATGGTATATTTTAAGCTTTGGCCCAAGACAATTTCTTCTTTAATTTGTTCCAGGAAACCAAAAGAATGGACACCCCTGTAGGTGAAGTGGCAGATAGTATAACTCTAGGTGGAAGGCTAGTACAGCCCTGCTGTGAAGACCTTAGTGTTAGCCGCCACCAAACACTAGATGCTTCAGCAATTCTCTCTCATTTTAGGATATTAAAGGCATCCTCCTTGGCTGCAGGCTTTCTGTGATCTGTCTGGGACAACAATACTGACCATATCAACCAAAATATCCTAATGCTCTTGGCATTCTGTATCTCCCTGGAAATTTGCATGCTTGTGCAGAGTTCCAGGATGGACACTGGATTGCTATTACTGTATCTGTCTCTCCCCTGCTGCTCCTCAGAGACACATGCCCTCTTATCTGCCGAATTAATCAGACTATGGAGATGAAAGCAGAACCAATACTGAGCCTTGGAGAATGCATCAAAGCAAATGTCACCTTGTTTCCCTGATGACAGCTCTGATCTGATCACGCAGCATGGCCCTCTTTTTTCTCACATCTACAGCTACACGTGTTTGTCATGAATATTTTACTCAGCTCTTTTACACTCTCAATTTGAGGTCGTGATTCAAGTTAACTGAATCTAAACATGTCTACTTAAAAATCAAGAATGCTCATTCATCCCAGTGCAGTTAGCTCCTCCACTGCATCCTCATCCCAAAGCTGGCGCCAGTTTCTGTCTTCTTCACCCACACATGATGGGGCATCACTTTTAAGCAATATAGGTTTTATTACAAAATGTGTAAAAGCTAGAAAATCTACATATAATTACAAGGAAAACCACTAACTATTTAATGTGTCATTATTTTTATGCTCTTCAAAATTCCTTCATGGGGGTGTGTTGTAGTATGCAGCGCCTCATAACAACCTGACCTCTGGAATCCAGAACTTCACTTAGAATCTTTCAGTGAGTCCAACAGCCATGGGACGATGAGGTCCTCCTCATTCATACTGCCTCTTTTTCCTTACAGCCAACTTCTCCATACAAAACCCCTGATGGGAATCAAGAATGCCTGAATCTCATTCATGCCTCATGTCTCTGTTACCTTGGTTTTGCATGTCTGACTAGATAGCTTCAGTCTATGACATGAACTTTTACTAGAAGTATTTTTTTAATGTTCCATAAATTCAGCAGCTGAGAATAACACATTTATTACAATATTCCTCCACAAGATATGAGATCTAGGGATGCTGTGTCTCAAATTGCAGCTTAAGACCTCACTGAGGATGTGGATTGCATTCCCTTATCAGTAGGGCCACCTGAGCTTGGGGTCTTACTCCAAGGTCATTGTCAGCAAAAACTATTCCACTAAATACTGAAGTTTGGGGAGAAAGAGAAGCATCCTATGCCCCCTTTTCTTTGGCTGTTGACTAGCCACAGCTGCCAGCAATGGCAGAATGCTATAGTTCCTCGTCAAGTTTCCCCTATAGGACCTGTTATAGCATAAATTTGTTTCTTCCCAGGGCAACCAGTTCAGAACTGCCTGACTTTTCCTCTGTGCTTTTAGAAAGTCTCTGCTTTTAAAGGGTTCTTGCAGTCATCTCAGGACTATCCAGGAACCTTCCCATCTCAAGAGTCATTGACTTATACCCTTCATTATATCTGTCACCTCTTAAGAGCAGAACATTGAGTCTTGTCCTGATTAGAGGGAGTGCAGACCAGTGCCTTATGAAACCATCTGAGAAGTACACCTGCCAGAGTCAAATTTACTGTGAAATGAACAGAAAGCTTCAAAATCATTTGTAGCAATTTCCCGGCACTCTATATGTGTGTTCATAGGGGCACATGTTCCTATAATTTTTGCAAAAATAGTGTGCTTCATTTATCTTTGAAAGAACTGTCACGCTCCCCCTTCAAATTTTATCTATTTTATTTGACCTTACTATTTTTGAGAGTTATCTAAAAAGAAATAAAGATAAGTATCATAATATATCTGTGGTGGTGTTTTGTGGGGTTCTGATCACTTCTGTGCAGCAGTTGGGAAGAGTTATCAAGAATTCTTCATTTCTCCTGCTAAAGCTACACAAACCAAGACCCCCATGGCATATAAGAATGGGATGCCCGCCAGGCAGCGGCAGCACATGCCTTTAATCCCAGCACCCGAAAGGCAGAGGGAGGCAGATCCCTGTGAATTCAAGGCCAGCCTGGGCTACAGAGTGAGTTCCAGGAAAGGTGCAAAGCTACACAGAGAAACCCTGTCTTGAAACACCAAAAAAAAAATGGGATGTCCAGGACCCTGCTATATGGTCTTATGGAAAAGAAAAGAAGAAAACTTTTCTTAGAATGTATAGTGACAGTAGAGTCAAGAAAATTCTTTACCAAAGCATAAGTGTAAAATAATAAGTAGAACATATATTTTTCTTCATTGCCTGATCAAAGAAAATGGATTTTATAGTCTTAGGAATGATATTAGTAAAGCCATATATTCTATTCAAATACATAATAAATTTTATGCAAATAGAATATTTAATAAAGTTTAAACATATCATTTGATATCCTCTTGGAAAAGGAGTTGAAGAGAACTCTCAGAAACTGGACTTGTGTGGCTTGGATATGTGTGCAGACATTTTTTTGTGTGTGCCAAGATTAAATTCTCTTGTTAAGGAGTTGATTGAAAATTCTGATGAAAGTAAAATGAGTTTGAAAGAGAAATGATATTAAAGACCAGCAATGAAATAAAGTTCACAGTGATTTTATGTTCTGAATCAAATTGTAAGCAAAATATACTTACATCATACCAAAAGCAAAAATTCTTTGAGAGAAGGGGATACAAGTTTTAATACAAATAACTAATAGTTTCTTGGATTTCTTTGTTGATCTTATTATTGAATAGAATTGGGTAATTTACAAATAAAATTATTCATGATTTTATACAGATTGCTGTCATTGCTGGAAAGTGGCATAATAAGTGCAAGATGACTAATAAATAGCCAATCATGAGAAACATTAAAAAGTGGAACCATGAACTCTCTGAAATCTGACGGAATATCCACAAAAGATACTTAGGAAAGGGTCAGGTCTTTGAATAGGACATTACATGCTACATCTGTGAGAGTTTGAACAGGAATGTCCCTCCATAGACTGAGATGTTTGAATAATTGGTCCCCAGTTGGTAGCATTATTTGGGCAGTAATAAGAGGTGTGGCATTGCTGGGGGTGGTATGCCACTGGGGGACAGCTTTGCCATTTCAAAAAGCAGCCACCATTCCCAGTTCATTCTCTGTTTCAAGCTTGTGAGCTCTCAACTTCCTGTGCCTGTCACCATGTCTGCTGTCGTCTGCTGTCAAAATCCCATGACATCATATACTATTTATCCCTCTGGAACCATAAGCCCAAATAAACCCTTTCTTCTATAAATTGCTTTAGTCATGATTTTTTATCACAACAATAGAAAATAAAGTAAAACAATGTCATAAAAAAATAAAAATAAAAACAAAAAGGTGACTACAAATATTAACAGATTTTAAAAAAAAATAACAAGTGGTGTTTCCAATTTTTTCCTTAGGAAGAGATGATCATGGGATACGTAAATCTTGTACAAATATTTCATTATTTTAGTATATGGATTACATTTGTGAGTTTATTATTTTAGAATTTATAATATTCTGGTTTTAGTGTGCTTAAGTGTTTGCATTGGTTCCCAACTTTGTCTTCACGATATGGCTTTTAATTTGAAAAGAAATCTCTCATGGTTTGAAAGTCTCAGACATCACAAAACTTAGATACCCATACCAACCCATGCTGCTTATTGTGTCTTGAGCTCTTTGTGGGGTATCGTGTATAGAATACCTGTTCACATAGACACAAAGAGATTCTCTCATCTTCTCCACTTGGGAAGCACAAAACCCTGAGTGCTCCTTGTCCCTACCAACCTGATGGCTTTCTTTATGGGAATGGGACAGGGGCAGTGGCAGACAAGGGTCACTCAGAGCACTAAGGTTCACATCCAATCACATCTAACAGCTTAGGATTTGAATGTGACCTGAAACACAAACTGATTTCTTTTCATGTAAAATATCCATAGTATTCAATTGATCATATTAAAGTACACAATTAAGTGACATGATGTTTATTTATAATGATCCTGAAGTCCATCAAATTCTAAAACATCTTTATAAATCCCTGTATTTCAAAGGGATAAAGTATTCACAGAGATTTCTGTTCTTGGGGTAAAACAGTCATTAGATTCAGGTTCCTTCTTTCTTTTACAGACTTTAATTTAGGGGAAGGCAAGACAGACTTCGATTCATGAATACAGATTCAAGTCTCATGCCCAAACTAGCAGACAAATGGACTGCACTGTTTACTGAGATGGATTTCGTGCTAACCATGGCAAAATGAGGACTTCAGAAAATAGGCTTCTGAGACCATGGGTGAATTCACTAGGACTCTAGTGCAATCCCCAGGTAGAAAGATTTCTGTCTCTCTTAAAATTTTGTGGTTTATCACAAATTGCCAAAAAAACAGCCCGCAGTGCTATTTATGAGCTCTAAATGATTTCAAGCATTCCCCTCATTAGAGCTTTGCATGCTCTGTACAACTCCTTATGTTAATACTGTATTTATTGCTAGGATTTCTGCTTACAAGAAACAAAGCACATTCATAAAATCTGGATTTTGCACAAAGGTCGCTTTTTCTTCAATATTGTGTATAAATCAATTCATTCTAACTACTTCCTCTCTGTTTCTGATAATCTGATAGGGAGTCTACACGGATCCATCACTGAATAAAATTTAACTGAGAAGAGGGAATTTAACTGAACTTTAGTAAAAATGAATTTAGATGTGTGTGGTTTTTGTAAAACATGCAATCTGTTGTGTTTGATCTTTTCTTTAAGGTGGGGTAGAAGTAGTTCATGCGCAAACACACTAAATGAATATGTGTTTGTGCAAGCAAATAAATGATCCTTTTCTATTCGGTAGTCTACTGAGCTTGCCTTTGGTTCCAACATAGTCCACAAATGCTGGGTGGAGTTCACCTACACTACCAGGCACAAGTCCATTACATGTAACTCTAAAACAGTTATTTACTGTGTGATTTTCACAGGGAAAATGCAGTTTTCTTCTTTACTATGGTTCATAGTGCAGAATGAATTTATGCTCAAATATATGATTTGGGAAAATTTGAAGACTGGCTACATATATACTGTTAAGAATTTTAAGCATATGATCCATAAAAGCTATATAATCAACTATGAAAGTCATGCTAAGTATAGTCTAAAATACAACATGAGCCTGTTTTTTATGTATATTCATCTCATAATTTGAAAAAAGTCCAAGATTAAGGCTATAACTTTTGCTACAGAAGTCTGCTCATAACACTAGGGAAGATTTGATGTATAATGATGGAAAAATTGTAATACAGCCAAGGAGAATGAGAACAGAAGGAATAATGTCTAGAGAAGTGGAAATAATTATCTTCTACTGAAGAGGATGCATGTCCTCCTCTGAGGAAGGGAGAAAGAAATGGAGGAGGGCAGTAAGAAGTTACATGGACACTGGTGCTTATTTCCTTAGTCAGTTTCTCTCTGGTTAAACACAACTTTAATGCTTAGGTCATATATTTTGTCATATATCAAGAAAATGTACTGAAATCCAAGTACTTAATGTCTTCCCATCTAAAGAAATAGCTATGTATTATAATTCTGGATTTAAAACAAAACTTAATAAATGAGCTTCAAGTACATGCAATTGCACATATAATTGTGCAGGGCTTATGAATGCTCTATGGCAATCTGGAACATGAAATCACCCTGAATCATTTTCAAGGCTGTCTTATCAATCCCTGATGCTTGGCTCATACTGTGATTGTACAAGTTGACCTTTGACTAGAGGAGATGCCATTTCATTTATTTTTATTGCCTGGGATCATGAATCCTACCAGCATTTCTTTTATTTGAGATTTTTAAATGAAGTTATTATACTGATATCATCCCTACTAAAAAAGAGAAAGAAAATAAAAACCCATTTTGGCTATCCATAATGAAAATACTAAGATATTCTCGGCATTGTACAGAACACCATTACTAGAGTTTTGAAAAATCACATCCAGTTCTGATTATTTAATTATTTACTTTTTAATTTTCTTTTTTTGAACCGCGGTACTTCTATATGATATGACTTGTAATTTTGAAAGATTAGCTTAACATAATAGCACAAGAAAATGGCTGTATTTACTGTAGGATAAACTTGCTTAGTTATGTATCTACACTTGCTGTTCATGTGTAAAACCACTTGGAAACTCATTTTTTGGGAAGGTTTCCAGAATCTGCAGCATGCTTTTTCAAGGAATCTGGATGATGGCAAAAGGGAACAGTTGGCTGTTTGTTGAGACAAACAACACACTAGTTTGGTAAACTAAGAATGAAATCTGTTGGTCCCTATATGGCAAGAGAGTATTAGGGTTCATGGTGCGTCTGTTTCTCCCAATAGACTTCAAGCCTCTAAATAAAGGTGCCACATTTTGTTCAGTTCAGAGGTGCTAGCATTATTCTGGGTACATAGATATAGCATGTGATTATTGAATTTAGTGTCTTTAATTTGAACCATTATCAGTAGTCCTAATGATTTTAATCAGTGCCAAATGATTCTTTGGCCATTTGGAATAAGCGCGAGATGATTTTCTTAGTCCACACATGCGTATCTTTCTGCACATCTTCTCTGTCCATGATGTGCTGTGAATGTGCAGAATCTTAGTTTCTGGCCCCATCATCCCTTGCAGTATAGCAGTCATGCAGGGATGATTCATGATTAGTAGTTGGGTTCATTTGTTTAACTAGATACCTGGATACAAATGAATGTTTTAATATTTCGACCCCTTAAAATGTAATGAAAAAAAAAAACCTGTCATGGATAATAAGCTGCAATGAAGTATCTGACCTCTTTAAGTGACAGGCTTTCTGTGATTTCCAAATGCCAGTTCTCTTAGATTTGAGTTATATAGCTAATTAAACTAAGAATGATATCTCTGAATAAAAATGCCATCACTGTAGTATCTATAATCATCAATACTCTAAACTAAAAATATCATTTTGGTTTATGTCAAATTAAGATAATTATTATTTTCAGGAGTCATGACATAAAAAAACACGATGAGCCACCTGCAGAGTCCCTCTTAGCTGATTCCTCATGTCTTTGCATCAGTTTCTTTGTGTTATTTGTTCTTACTCCATATTTTTCTCCACTCTTCTTTGTGCATTAACATTAAGTAACAATATATTACAAACCTGTGGTGATATTGTATCTGTTTATCTGAGGATCAGAGGAAAAAGACAGCCACTATAGTAAACATAGAGATCAGGCAATGGTTGCACATGCCTTTAACCCTATCACTCGGAAGGCAGAGGTCTGTCTGGATCTCTGTGATTTTAAGGCCACACTGGGAACAGAGCCAGGCATGGTGATACATACCTTTAATCCAGCACTAACCATAAAGGTCTAGAGGTCTGTACAGACAGACAGGAAATGACAGAGCTGGGCAGGAAGAAGTGATGTAGCTGGGCAGAGAGGAAATGAGATGGCAGAACAGAAAGGCATATAGGCGTGGGTATTCAGGAAGTAGGTCTCTTTGGCTGAGGATCTCCAAGTGGTGAGAACGTGGCTGGCTTCTTTTTGCTTTTCTGATCTCTCAGTTTTAACTCCAATATCTGGCTCTGTTTTTATTATTATTATTATTATTATTATTATTATTATTAAGGTCATTTAGCAATTCATCTTACACAAACCAACCTAGATTGATAGGGAAAACTAATTCTGCATGTTTTCTAATCAATAGAATTTGGTTGTTAAATCTGAAAATGTAAAGCATGTGTTTGCAAAGTTGAGATGCCTTTCTTGAGCATGGTCATCAACATTTAAACTTAGAGAAGGAGGAGATTTTTTTCCTAGAAGTCACCCAGAACCCAAAGTTCTGTTCAGTGATAAATGTGATTTTCCCCTCCAGGAAGTTCCTTTTGTTATAGTCTGTGTTTTACGTGGCTGTTTGTTACTGAGACAAACCAAATGGCTAAATCAATACAAATGGCCCTGGAGGGCTAAAGAGACCACAAGAAAGTGTAGCATCATTAAACTAAATTACAGACAAGCACTTAAGGAGACAAATAAGTATTTTGTTACCATAAGTCTTTTTTACGGTGGGGATGATTGAAAATGTTTACAGAACATGCACAGTACCTGGGAGAAGTCTTCTAGGGCAGTGTCCTAACAGCTGGGCCTTCCTCATCATCATAAGCATTTAAATCAGACAGAATGTGAAAATTTGATAGTGTTTTTCCAAGTCCAACAAATATCTATTGTTAGCAAATACATAAGACACTGTAACTCGAGAGGTGATAACCAGATAAATGCACATAAGCAAAGTTATCAGGGTTGCAGAGCCACATAGAGGTCACCGGGAAGATTGGCTCTGGAGGTGATAATGGTGAGACACTGCCAAGAGGTTGGGTAGGCTGGGATGGTACAATGTGCTGCGTGTGGGTATTCTCTTTCTTGTTCTCTGAGAAGGGTTCCCAGATCGCAGCTTTCCTTCCTCAGTGCTTCACAGAGCATGACAATGAAGACAGAGGCATTAATTTCAGTACTCTACAGCTGACTTCAGGCTAGAAGATGGTTTTATGTCATTGAAAATAATTGTCAAGAAAATGCATGTCAGAATTGAGGAGAATAATTCCCTAGGAGCAGTATTGGAAGTACAGAGAATATAGATGACTTTTGGTCCTAAGAAGAATTACATGTGTGATCTGTCCATGGATCCAATAGTCCACAATAGTAGCCACTGTAGAGTAGATTTGACTTCTCAGATGAAATATGTAAGTTTAGTATTGAGATAATTGATTTGTTCTAGAAAATTCAGCAGTGATATTTAAGTGCTGTCTTAAGATCCTTTTGCTTATACAAATAATTTCACTGTGTATATAAAAAATGCATAAGAAAAAATATATTCATTAATTTCATGTTACATATACAAATTATATATTTAACATGAACCTTATCTGAAAAGCTCAAATGAACTAAGACAACATTCAGGAAAATGTTATTCTTCTTTGCTTACAATGGTAGTAGGGCCATTTGGAAGAATCAGTGTGTATTTATAGATATGTCAATGTGCATATGAATGTCTGTGTCAGTTGTTTCAAACAATGGTTGTTTCTACAGATTAAGTGGGAGTTGAATAGACAATTCACTAAATCAGAAACATTTTTGGCTATAAATTACATTGAGATACTCTTCTACAGAGCACATAGAAAGGGTTTATGACTTTTTTTTTAAAGGAAATGGATTCAATTGACTTACTAAAAGACTGGTTTCAACACACCAATCTTTATTGTATGTGAAAAAAGATATAAATTAAAGGAACTGCTGATAAATAGATAAATTAGTTGTGTTTACCCTCTGACAGATGTGGTAAAGCTGCATAGTGCCCACACACATGTATTCCTTTCCCCCTCTCAGGTTACCAGAAGGATTTGGTTTCCCAGTACTAGGCATTGCTGAGCAATGGACAGATTAAGAACCTGAAACCAAAAGAAACACATGTCACTTACAAACTCAGGTATTTAATTGTGAGTAAAAGCCCCCTACCCTCCATCTCCGTTTTTCCTCCTCCCTCTAATGGTAATGAGGGAAGCGTCAGATTCTAGTAGCAGAACTAAGGCTGGAAAGGTCGTGAATTACCATGTCATTACATAGAGGACCACCTCCTTAGAAGTTGCTTGGATCCACCAGATACTTCCTATGACTAAGAAATAAGCCTTTGTGTGGTTTTCGCCCACTGAGATTTTTTTTTTATTTGTCATTACTCTCTGATATTTCTTCACAGCTCAGACTTGGTAAATGTGGTATCCAGGATAGTTCCCAGTCAAGTCTAACACAAAAGTATCTAGGCTTTCATATGACCCTACATTTACATCATTCAAAGAATAGCTTATTAGAAGCAGAGGCAAAAACTAAGCAATAAAAAATGGAACCATGGGACCATGGTTTAAAAAAGTTGGTTCAAATACCGAAGTGTTCATCTTTATAAATTTTGTAGTATGCACATGTAATACACGCATGCCCTCTACTGTGTCTATATTCTATAGTAGCTAGTTGCTTTAATGAACAGATTATTGCAGTTGACTGGATAATGCAAGTAGAAACTGGGGAGGTAAAGTCTGAATACCTCGTAGGGCGGGGAGCAGGAAATGACAAATACAGACTGAAGAAACTCACTCCATGCCAGCAGTCCTTGGGGATTTTAATAGAACTCATGTTTTTATGTTAACATGTTCACCTAAAAATTCACCTAAAAAATAACAAATTTTGAAAATCAAAATGACTTCTCCTGAGAAGAGTGTGTATTAATAGGCCTGCTTTTTTTTTTTTTTGAAATTTTTCTACATTTAGGAGTCTTTGTACTTGTAAAAGCTATCTACAAAGGACAGGAGAGATAGGAATGTTGAATAGCAAATTTGTTTGTCACTTGGCACTATTTTGTGTTGAATTTGATTTGCTTTCTTAATATCTTGTCACACCTATCAAGTAGAAGGGTCTGAGGTGACAATATAAGCAGAAACCCACTATGAACTCACCTGGGCACACTCACTGTCATCCTTTGTCAGGCCCTGTTAGGTAGGAATGCTGACATTTGGGGAGTATTCCTTTTTTCCTTGAATTTACTGTTGCATTTGTATCTCCCTGTGTGCATGCTTGCCTATGTTTCTGTGAAGAAAGAATAAGAACCTTCTCCAACTTAGCTATTAGCAGAATAATGTTCCCCTTCCAAAGAAGAAGGAAAAAAAAAAACGTGCTCACAACTTGAGCTGACACTGAGCCGATGGGTATATTTCATTACACACTAAAGAGGGCATAGGAGAGCCAGTGTAACAGTGATATGATGTGAAAATGGTTCAATTTGACATTGATGTCTGTAGAGATAGATCGCAAAAGCTGCGAGCCAAGGAATGCAAATGCCCTTTAGAAGGTAGAAATGGATTCCCTCTCAGGCACTGAAAAGGAATGTAGCCCTGCTGACACCAGGACTTTGTCCCATAGAGACCCATGTCAAATTTCTAACTTTCAAGAATATAAGACAGTGAGTTTATCTCTTGATATCCATGCCTGTTTGTTAGAGTTTTAACAGTATGTAGGAATAAAATAATGGGGGAAACGTTCCATCATCAGTGTTTGAGACAGTGCTACAAGGAGTAAGGCCACGGTTTTCATTTCTCCCACCAACTAAATATTAATCATAACAGAAAAGCGAGGGGGCTCTGAATGGGAATTTTATTAAACACAAGCTTTGTTCTCCAGACCACAGTGTTTGGGGAAACAGCATTGAACTCCTGTGAGAACATACTAGATATTTCCTGGGCTCTGTTTTGCTAAGAAACAGCACTGTCTAGCATAACACAGAACGACACTCTCTTTTGAGTCCTTCTGTGCTCACAAGGCCCCTACTGAAAACAAATAAATCATAACCAGCAAGAATTGCTAAACGTCAAACCATAAAGTTCACCCCTTAGTTGGACCAGATCCTGAACAGAGAATGTTATTTAATACTGAGGCAGATTATAAATTTGTCAACCCGATCAGGCTGGACTCTGATTCTGGGCTTCTTGCTTTGCAGGCTCTGGTTGATAGGAGATTTTTATTTACACATATACTTCATTTCTTTCTACTTTCTAAAATCATTGGTTGTGGTCCTTGTGCATCCTCCTTGGGGTGCAGTGTAAATGCACACCAGTGAGAAAGCTTCCACCAGCACTTAGTTCCAGTTTCTGCTCCATCATTGTATAAAGTTTCATGTTTACACCATTCTAACTCTGTGTTAAGGAAAACAACCTCGGTCACCAAACCTTGTGGAGCCTTCTACATTTCCCAATGTGACAATCGTGAGAAAGGCAGGCACTGAAACCAGCCATTCCAAAGCTCACTTTGTGAAGCAGTGGCATTCATCTACCTGTGAATGGGAATGATTTATGCAGAGCAAGAGTCACTGGAGGAAATCCAAATGCTTACAAAGGGCAGTGGAGACAGGTCTTTTTCAGGCCACCTAAAACTCTAGTGAGGAGTGGGGTAAACTCAGCAAAATAAAGTGAGAAAGCTGATGAAGAAGTTCAGAGGGTGTCGTAAAAGAATCGTGGGCATTAAGTGATGATCACTAGGATTTTCTATGGAACTTTAATCGGTTCATCCTTTGACATTGAGGTCATACAAAACTTGCTAATTGGAATTGGAAGAGGTCATTAAGCACTTCTGATTTTCTTTAATGGGCAATCTATTAAATTAGGATTTATAAATAGCTCACTGTAAGGCCAGGGAAATGGCTCAGTGGGTAAGGACACTGCTGCCAAGCTTGGTGATGTGAGTTCAATCCCCGGGTGACTCATGATGGAAGGAAAGAACCAACTCCCACCAACTCTCTCTCTCTCTCTCTCTCTCTCTCTCTCTCTCTCTCTCTCTCTCTCTC
>CABHPQ010137897.1:0-15685 GCA_902168405.1 Peromyscus aztecus
GGGGGGGGGGGGGGGGGGGGGGGGGGCCGGGGGGGGAGGGGAGGGGAGGGGAGGGGAGGAGAGAGAAAGGGGAGGGCCTGATTTTGACCTTGTGTCTGCGTCAGGCTGCACCAGATTCTCCAGCTGGACCAATCGTTCTTGTTTCAGCTGTATGTTCTCAGAACACCAAGCCACAGCTATGGCAGAAGGATGTTCCGATCTCTGACTTCATGACTCAGAAAGACATTCACAGTAAAACACAAGCAGATGGCATCCTGAGATATCCAAAGACACATCTTTTTGAAGGGTTTCCCTTGTAGTCTTTCCTAAACTAAACTGTATGACCTATATCATACAAATAGGAAAAAAGCCCAGAAAAGCAAAGTCGTCTAAAATTTCCGCTATTTCACAGCTTAGTTAGTCTTGAAAAACCAAATTGTTCTAAAAATTATACCCTAGATACTACCATTCTCTAATCAGTCTCTAAAGCTCTGAAAAATTAAAAGATGTGCTCCCATTTCACTCTCAAACTTGAAAAGTAAGCAAGCTTTATTAAAAGGAGTCGTTACCGCAGATCCCAACACCTGGCAACAGAGCCACTGTGGAGCATCACTTCAACTTCTCAAGTGATTCAGTAGGTCTGATGATTACAAATCATCTGAGACTTTGAAAAAGATTGGTGACTGTGCCTAAATTGTTATGTCATGTGTGCCAGGGAACATCAAGGAGCTACAGATTCAAAGAAAATAATCATCACTTTCGCAGCTTTGGGGATCTAAAATGTGTTGAAATCAAAGTGACCCAAAGAGACTCCTATGCGCCTCATTGTTTCCAGCCTGAGAAGAAAGGAAACAGGTCAGAATACTGCTATTTGTTATTTCACATTTTCTTTTGTGAGGCCTGTTACCAAAGAGTAGCTCTTTTTCTCTAAGTGCTTGAAGCAGCCCTTGTGACTATTAAAAGAGGAAAATTAATAGTAGTCTCAGAACACCACAACTCAGGAACCAGGCTCTGCCCTCTCCACTGGTCAGGTATAAGAAATGACACTTTGGTACACTTACCTTGAATGCATGCATAGTAATAAAAAACATCAACAAAGCCTCAGTCACCGTGAGTGTCCAGTATAAGAACCACCAGCCTAGAAAAACATCTGTAATACAAACTAATTAAGGGGAAGATTAACTAACCCTAGATGGTCTTATATGCAGCCTACTTTAAAATAAAGCACTGAGTTATTTAGTTGCATAAAACTAATTACTTACATTTTAGCTTACACTTCTGTGTGCACACGTGTTATAAGAAAATATACTTTACACGTAGTATGAAACCCTTAAGTATTTATTTGTTTGTTTGTTTGTTTATTGTTGAGATGGAGCCTTGGGTAGGCTGGAATTCACTCTGTAGCCTGGACTGATCTTGCAGATCTGCTCCCGCCTCCACCTCCAGAGCACTCGATTACCACACCTGCTTTTGTGTATTGCTAGGGACAAAACCCAGGACTCTGTGCATGCTAGAGAAGCATCTACCAAAAGCTGCATCCCCAGACCTGTAATCAATTCTTAGCTACATTTTTGTAGTCATTCTAAATTGTTTCAATATTGTACCCAATGCCTGATTTAACTTTCCAGAATATGCATGAGTTAAAGGCATACTCTACTTTAGAAACTGCAGAACAGTGACTCTGCATTACCATAGATCAGTGGGGAGCCTGCGTGGGATAAATGGGAGGGCTGTTAGCAAGGAAAACATGGAAACAGTTTGCACCTTTAAGCAGTTTTAATATTCTTTTCTGCCATTTAATTTACACTAGTGGATTGGGGAAATGTTCCTTTAGTAGGACTTCTGTCCTACAATGGAAGCTGGCTTATTCTTTCATTTCCCCAAGACTTTCAAGCTCTAGAATTAAAAAGTTTTGAATACAGCTTGACAAGAGAATACCACTCTTTCTCCTGTTAGTACATCACCTGGGGCAGCAGAGGAAGGCTATTGGTGTCCTATCTCCCTGAGTCAGCCTCAGTGTGTTTTCCTGAGCCCTTCTGACTGCGCATTCTCATACCCAGGCTTCTATGAGCAAAAGCGGGCTCACATCACCTCCAGCCTTCTAAGAGATGCATACAGAAGGTGGTCAGCATCTGCCCGCAAGATGGCTCCTTTGGAAAGGGTTAAAGGCGGGCTGTCAGTCTCCTGCCACTGTTCCCAGCACCCACATCAGTCATGGGGAATGATGTCACACACCTGCAAGGCACATGCGAACTGTAAACACTTCACCGACATTGAATTTGAGCCTCCCATCCAAACTGTGCCCAGATGCTGCACACCAAGTTCCCTGACTGCCAAGGTTGCTTGTCTGCGAAGTTTGGAGAAAATAGATAGTCTTATACAGTCAAATAGTTTCAAGTTTACAGCACCAGGCTGGACAGTTTCCCTTTTGAGGACTTCTCTGATCCAGAACCATGGAGGGGGTACTAGCAAGAGTATTGAGGGTTGTGCAATGCAACCTTCTCACTGCACAAGTAATTAAAATCTCACCTCCAACAGGGTTGTCGCCAACCTTCTCCCCTTTTGCCTACATCAATGGTTCCAATCTCCTTTGTCCTCAAATCAGACTCAAGGATAGAGCCCAGGACTTGTTTATTTATTTACATATTCATTCAACTCAATTATTTTGTGTATATGGTGGATGCATACACCATGTGGACACATCTGGATGTCAGAGGTCAGCATCAAATGTCTTTCTCTATTACTTCCCATCTTACTTTTTGAGACAGTGTCTTTCACTGAACCTGGAGCTATAGGTACTTGCTGACCAGAGAGACCCCAGGATCCTCCCTGCTCTGCCTCCTGGTGTTGGGATTACAGGCATGAACCAGCATTTTACCAACCGAGGTACATCACCTGCTCCTAGATTAAGAATTTTACCAGATTATAATTGAGGTGGTACATTATACAGAAGCATGTTTTCTATTACCATTCCACTTCCAAAGAGTTCAGCTTGGGTTTACTACAGGGTTAGTCTAGAGACAACTGCAGAATGTTTCCTACCAGTGAGGGGTAGGGACCCGGGCTCTTCAAGGCCCAGCTTTCAGATGACTGATTTCAATGACTGTGATATTCCTTCTAGAATTTCTGGGCAGCAGTAGACTGTAACTACATCTTTCCACGAGTCATCTGACACTTCTTTTTGTTTTGTTTTAGTTTTACATCCTGAGTTCTCACCAGAGACACAAAATAGAGAAAGCAGTAACTCTTCTGGGCCACCACACTTGCCCACATGGAATCACCTGAGAGTTGTATGCCCATTCTCAGGGCAAACAATTTCTCTTCCAGGTGAAAGTCTTTTTACTGAGGGATGTGTCAGAGTTCTGAAGCAACATCAGGCTACAAATAGTGAGGAGGCAGGAACTTTTTGTGGCTGGTTTCAGTGTTCTGGAGTCATAGGGAATTGGGAGCTGGTAGAGGAGGGTATCATGAGATTACACTATAATTCAGCAATTAACACCAAAAATCTCACTAGTCATTCTCCATCTCCTTTTCACTAGGTTTTAGCAAAGCAGTATTTGGAGGGGAAATAATGACTCAAACCAAGTATTTCTAGTGCTTAAGCTGTTTTCCCAAAGTCTATCCCAAAAATTACATAGAAAGAATAGACGAATAGTCTGTGTATAAGAAAATACTCTCATCTCTAGGTAGGTTCTGAGAAAACCAATAGTGATACAATGTTATACTCTGAAATAGCTAAAATAGCATCAGGGGATAACTGCTTAATGAGGATTTGTCTTTAGGTTCATGTGGATGTAATCCGTTCTTTTGGGGAAATATATCTATTTTACTTTATGTGTATCTGCATGTGCCTAAGTATATTTATGTGGACCTCATGTGTGCAGGAGCCTGTAGAGGTCAGAAGTGCTGTGGGATGTTCTGTATGGCAAATGTGCTGCTAATAAAACACTGATTGGCCAGTGGCTAGGCAGGAAGTATAGGCAGGACTAACAGAGAGAATTAAAAGAACAGGAAGGCAGAGGGAGCCTCTGCCAGCCACCGCCAGGACAAGAAGCATGTAAAGATGCCTGTAAGCCACGAGCCATGTGGCAAGGTATAGATTTATAGAAATGGATTAATTTAAGATATAAGGGCAGTTAGCAAGAAGCCTGCCACGGCCATACAGTTTGTAAGCAATATAAGTCTCTGTGTTTACTTGGTTGGGTTTGAGCAGCTGTGAGACTGGCAGGTGAGAGAGATTTGTCCTGACTGTGGGCCAGGCAGGAAAACTCTAGCTACACAGAAGAGATATCAGATCCCCTGGAACTGGAGTCACAGAAGGCTGTTAGCCACCATGTGGGCACTGGGAATCAAACCTCGTCCTCTGTAAGAACAAGTACTCAGCCATCTCTCTAGTCCCATAAGTTCTTTTAAGATTTACATTTATTTTTATTTGTGCGTATGTGTGTGTCCCTGTATGAGGTTGTATGTACCATGTGTATGCAGTGCCTAGAGGCCAGAAGAGAGCATTGGATGCTCAGGAACTAGTTATAGGCAGTTGCCAGCTGCCTGGTGTTAAGTGCTGGGAACTGAACCCAGGTCCTTTGCAGGAACACTCAGAGCGAGCTCTTAATCACTGTGCCATCTCTCCAGCCCCTAACTTGTTCTTTGAAAATAAGAGCGCTATCAGTCCACACATTTTATCAGCAACCAAAGATCATCAGCCATTTATCACTTTACAACGGCTGCATCTTCTTCCGTATCACAGCTCACAGAATAGAGTACTAGAGGTAGTTCTTGGTGCTTCCCCAGGGTAGTCATCCAATGGTGATGCCAATAATAGCAAGGAGGGCAGATCATAAGCAGGGACAGACATATGTATTTTTATGGTAGCACATCCATCCACTAGATAACAAGATGGTAGTCAGTGCTAGATCATAGGCTAGTGGTTCTGAAAGATCCTAAACGAACCAAATCATTGT
Organism: Peromyscus aztecus; assembly: GCA_902168405.1. Lineage (NCBI taxonomy): Eukaryota > Metazoa > Chordata > Mammalia > Rodentia > Cricetidae > Peromyscus > Peromyscus aztecus. The sequence goes on from CABHPQ010137897.1 coordinate 4,941, forward strand.
TATCTCCTGATGAAGTCACAACGTTGAACATTATGCTGTGGTCCAAATGGTAACTGGGATGTAAACAAATCTTCCACCCTGCCAGTTACACAAAAGTATAGCACCACGTGCAGTTATGACCAGCATGTAATACTTGGTAATGATCAACTGCTTTGCATTTATTTCTTTCCTGTGTTATGCTTTTTACTGTAATTTTCAAGTGTATATCTCCTTATATCTAAAAACAAAGTTCTTTATAAAATGATATGCTTAGGCACAGCATCAGCATCATACTTATCTTGTGTTTCCTGCATCCGGGGGCCACCACAAGTGATAAACTTGCACTCCCTGGGTTCTCAGGTGCACTGTAATGGTACAGTAACATCATCTAACATGCGTTTCTCAGAGCATGTCCACAGTTTAAAGCAGCACACAGCTATATACATCTTTGTTCTTCAATACACTATATTAATGAATGCTATGAATTACATTCCTACTGTAATTTTATAACGAAAATGTAATCTTTTTATCATCCTAAGCATCCTTGAGTGATTCTCGTAATTGTCTTGGCATTTGTCCTTTTGTCTGTATAATAAAAGAACAATCATTCTGCATGATCTCAAAAATAACTTGTTTTCTTGGGCTCTTCAGCAAGTACACCTAAATTTTACTTCACCTTCATTAACCCAACATGTGTTGGGATCATTTAGAATCAAATATCAAATATCCAATAGGATCTGAAAATTACCAAAGTAATTTTCTTATTTCATGGCACTATCTTCATGCAGAATCATTTCTGAGAATCAAAAGTCAATAAAGGTCCTTCTGTTCCTAATCTTCCAGTGTTTGAAATGTCTAGCTGCTTCCATAAGCCTGAAATCCAGCTCCACTGCCATCAATATTTAAGACATTCCTAGAGGCAGTGGAACACACACACACACACACACACACACACACACACACACAAAAAAAAAACACGCAGAGTCTCACACATACAAACAAAAAGACACACAAACACTTATACACACTCATACACACACATGGGGGAGGGGCTTCTCCCTTGTCTGTAAATGAACCAAACATTTTATTCTATTTTTACTTTTTTGTAATATCCTGCTTTGCAGAGCATAGCATGGCAAGTCATACGTCAAGAGCACTCCTGACCGTGTTTATTCTATGCCAGCCCAAGGCATGTGTTCAGATAAAGGGCATTTCCCAAATTCCCCAAGTTGAATAATCTCCTTTTGGCTTTTCTGCCACAGTTACAATTTCTAATTCTTCTCAGTCCACAGATTTGCAAGAGTGCAAGACAAAACCCACAAAAATGTTGAAAACAAGTGTTGGAAATAAGTATTGTAAAGTCCCAAGAGTACGCATGGAAGAAAAAAATAAATAAAAAACATGTGCACAAAATTATTTTCCAAGCATTTAAAATTTATTTACCCTCAATCTGTAGTATTTGGATTCCCAGTGGGAAAAGACTGTGAATTAGTATGATACATCAGCTACAGAACAAAGTGAGTCACTTTTGTCTCAGCCTGTCATCTGTGGTGAATTGGGTTGATTTCCTTTTTTTTTTCCTTTTGCTTTAACTTAATTTAAGCATAAAAATAATTTTAAGAAAAGCAGAGGACAGCAGTGGTCCCCTGACTCCCTAACCAGGGTTCGGACACCCACTTCATTTAACTCTACACAACTGGGTTAACTTAAAAATTAATACTCTTAGCTCTTATATTTGGAGAGTTTTATTTAAAGTAACTAAATCTCTAAAATATTATAAATTATATACACTGAGAATTCAAATGTATATTAACAGGCAGCTAAGAGGAAGGTGGTCTGGTATTTTGTACTTTGCTACATTCTTGCAGAATAAATTAACCTTTACCCTTTCTGAATTCTACAATCTACACATTATTCCATTTTCATCTCATGCCCAGATTAATCTCATTTAGTACTCAGAGCAAGAGCATAAAGCAAATATTATTACACCTGGTTTATAGTTGGAAAAATCAACTATGTCTGAGAGTTAAAGGGAGTTAATTGACTTATTTAAATTCTTCCTTCTGGTATGTGGCAGAATTAGTAACCCAACATCATAGACAAGAACACAAAAATTGAGTCACCTGAGAACCCCACTACCAGCAAACATCTCCTGCTGCAACAACATAAAAGCCTTATCTTTTCAGAAAAATAGCTAGTACCAATCCATAGGATATATTACTAAATATCCCCTAAGAAGTTTCAGGCTAAAACCAACACCAAGGAAGTAGCCCGGGCCATCAACAGAGAAATCTGTGCTGTATAGCAGGTTCTTACAAGTTTCATCCATAAATGTGCTATTCAATGTCTTCACGTTGTTCACAACTTTACATTCATGATCAACCAATTCTTTCCAAAATCTTAAATTTCATTCTATCTAAAGATTGGAAGTAATACTGTAGACTTTTATTATTATTCTTTTTTCCCTTCTTGACATTTTGACATATATGTATATATATATATATATATATATATGGTTTCTTGAGACAGGGTTTCTTTGTGTAGCCTTGGCTGTCCTAGAACTAGCTCTGTAGACCAGGCTGACCTCAGACTCACAGAGATTCTCCTACCTCTGCCTCCCAAGTGCTGGGATTAAAGGGATGTGCTATCACTACATATTTATTTTTTAAAGTAATACTTTTAAATTATTACTCGAGAATATTATCTTGATCATGTCTACTCCCTAACTCCTCCCTATCATGAGGATGGCTATCATTGTCTGTTACAAATGGCTATTAGCCAGGCAGTGGTGGCACACGCCTTTAATCCCAGCACTTGGGAGACAGAGGCAGGCGGATCTCTGTGAGTTTGAGGCCAGCCTGGTCTCCAAAGTGAGTTCCAAGTCTCGAAAAACCAAAAAAAAAAAAAAAAACCCACAAACAAAAACAAATGGCTATGAATCCTGACAGCTACAATAACTAAGAGGTTTGGCAAGATGTGCCCATGAGTGCAATAGTGGCCTGTTGCTATGGGTGGGTATAACCAACCAGTTTCGGACTGGATTTAAGGCTTCTTCCTCAGGAAGAAACTCTTAGTGATACTGTAAAACTGGCCAAGATGCCATGGCTAGGGAACTCAAAAATCCTATGAAATTTTTGCTTTTATTTTGTTAAATGGACATAGGATCAAACTACTTTCTAAATATTTATCTCTATCTGCAGAACCTTTTTTTCAATCTTTGCTTACATTTTACTGGTCATATGTGGTATCATTTAAAGTCTCCAAAGTTATGAAAGTTTTATAGGATTTTTCCAGGAGACAATAGTCACGGTATTTAAAGGTTGTAGGCTGTAGCAAGTGTAAGGAAAGCAAAGAGTAAAGAGCTTCATAATTACTAAATGCATTGTCAAGAACTTCCGTAAACAGCTTATTAGTGGTCAGAGACCACTGTGTGCCAGGCACTGTCTAGGCTGCTTTGTGTATCTGGTCAGATTTTGTTAGGAATAAAAGCTTTTGGGTTTTATCACAAACAAATTTAAAGGAAATGACTCTCTCCTTCAAATAGGTTAAATAAATTTACACAAGTAGCTGGTGACCCAAATCTCTTAACTTATAGGTGTTGCTCATGTAGCAATCCACAGTCCCATACACCTAGACCCAAATCCCAGTTCTGTATCATAAGACCGTGTTTGAAAGGTTAGGTCAAGCAATAAATTAGATCCAAGGCTTTGCTGTTGACAAGACTGGACATGGCCCACTTGAGCACTGTGGGATAGCCGAGCCTGCTAAAGCAGAAGCTTTTAGTTGTATGTCCCTTGTCTGTCTTCCAAGGGAACTGGGTTGAGAGAAAACGAACTGAACAGTTGCCAATGTGGGAAACCATACACAGTAAATCAGCATTTGACATAGCAAGTATGTGATGGTCAGGAAGACATTCTAGACCGTGCAAGCTGTCCTAGTAGAGAATTTCTGAAAAATAGGCTGTTCCTTTAAACAGAGCAATACTGGCTATCCTCCAATGGAACTCCCTCTAGCATCCTCTAGAGAGTCATTGGCCTATCAGGAGAAATTGCCCCAATCAGGTGAAAATGGCTGGTGCCTGACCCGAAGTCCTGAAGCTCTAACAATTTTGATCTTCATGTGGAAATGTGTCTTGGTTTCCATGGGTGACTGTGCTGACCTTTCACAAATGCAGACTTAGTAACACATCTTGAGTTGGGACATTTTGGAAAGTACTCCAGTGAAGCACTGATTCATCTGATATACATGTCAGAATGAACAGTCTCCTTTTCATTATTTTGGGGGTTTTGTGTGTTTCCACATTTTCTTCCTTATGTATCATTACTTAATTAGAAGGTTACTTGGTTCTGTCTCTGCCTGTGTGTGTGTGTGTGTGTGTGTGTGTGTGTGTGTGTGTGTGTGTGCCTTTCCCCACAGTTCTAGCTTAGCTCTTGGGCAATACCTTCTCGAGAAAGGCTAGGGGGTGGAGGGTCAGGGTCACTGAAGTCATCACTGCCTCACTGGCAGAGATAGATGGAAAAGTTCATAGAGCAGCTTCTCAGATAGTGACTCAGACCCATTCTTGGTTTCTAGCTTTCCAAGAACTATAAATAGATTCTATTTTTCCCATTCTAACTTACTGGGGAATTTTTCATTTTACATATAAATGATATTCTCTGACAGACAAGCATTTGTTTACAGACATCACTGTACTTAGTATTTCTCATTTTTTAATCCATGCACTTTATATGGATTATAGTACATAATCTGTATACTTTATCCCAATACCTAATTCCCATCCCTAGAACTGTCATGAATCTCCCACACACATGATAGATGAATTCTAAGCTGGGCTTAAGTAATTATTTAAAGTAAGTTGGTTTTATTCTTCAAGGATTCAAATGCTCCTCTTGCTAAGAGTTCAAGCTCAGTTTTGTCATTTTATCACAGAAAAACCCACAAAGAAAGAAACAGCATTGTGCTAAAAAAGCCACCATGTCAAAGTCACCCTTCTAGGTCTGTGTGAATAAAACTTCATATGTCTGTGACTTTCCTGTGGTGACAGCAGGTGAAACCAGAGATGAATCCAGAGAATTCACCTAAGATAGAAATATATCTGAAGGAAACTTCCATATGTATCTCCAGCTACTCATCTTCATCTTCTTCCAGCTCTGCTTTTATCTCTACAGCTTTCCTGGATGCTTCAGTAAATATTTGTGCCTTTACTTCCTCATTTACAATGGAAGAGGAATATAGATAGAAAGAGTCGTGTGGCACAAGAATGTTAGGAACATGAATGCTCAAAGAATATTCCAGGACTTTATCTGAGGAAGTTCCCAGCACCTCCCCAATATAACAATGGTGGAGAGAGCTGGCTGACTACACCAGTCTACAACAGGCTTCTAGATCCTTCCACACCTATCAACAAGTTTGACGGCTACACAAACATTCCCTGCTCTGTGAAATTGTCCCTATGGAATAACCTAGAAGAACTTTGAAATTTAGGGGAAAATAGTTTCTAATCAAAAGTTATCACCTGTCCGTCTTAGAATCTCTCAGCAGAACTTGGGGAGGAGCTGAAACTGTGAACAGGAATACACCCTCATGAGACTTATACTTGTCTCTCATGGAGAAATCACAAATTTGGAGGCAGAAGCAGCTTTTGTATTTACAAGGAAGTCTCGGAACCATGAGACTACCACCAGCATTTACAGCCTTTGGTGAGAGGTGTTTGTGGACTTAAGCCTAACACTGGAATTCTCAACTCAGAAGGCATTCTTCAATAGCAGATTCTAGACTCTTAGACTAGGTTCCATGAACGACTTGCATACAAGTGTGCAAAGCTAAATGATACACTTTGTGGGGATGTGGATTTTTGTACTGCAGAGAGGGCATGTTGATTTTGTATTGCAAATGGCATCACAGATTAAACGAAACAAAAGTGGGGCAGGAACTTACTGTTCATCCTGAATCAGTGAAATTGTATCCTTTGTTATGTTTTTGTTTGTTTTAAGGGTCTCTTTTAAAATTTTTTGAAGCTTGCATGGCATTTATAAACCATTTGCCCATTATGTTATCATTTGTCCAGGAACTAATGACCAAAGACTTTCTCTTTCACTCATCAATGGCCCTAATACAGGAAAATTCACAATGCTCCAACTAAATACTTAATCCGTGTTGGCTGTCAACACATCTCCATATCTGAAGGGTCATTCCACAGCTTTGAGAAGTTTCACTCACTTAATATCCAATGAGCTCACAACAAACTAGTTCTCTAAGGAGGGTAATTTTTACATTTTTCCTTCCATCTCCACCTTCCTTTCAGTCACAAGGAAAGTAAGTCCTTTTGATGACACTTCTGGGTGAACTGATGAGGATAAAGATGGAAATCAAGTTCCAAGGAAGACACTCGTCTGTCTTTACAGAGCATCCCCATTCCACATTATTTCAGATGTTCCCCTTTATTATTTATTTACCATTGATAGAATAGGGGATAGAACAGCATGTTTGAGATCTCAAGTTTTGGAGTCATTGGCTTTGAAACTCAAACATTCGCCTTACACACTATGTGATCTTAGAAAATGGTCTTGATTTCTTTTAATCTTTGTCATGTCATCTGAAAACTCAGCTTAACAACCTAGTATGTACATCATAGTTTGTTGGGAAAATAAAGGAAGAATATTATAAAGTACTGGCTTTTGTGTATAGAAATGCTCAGCAATAAATAACTCAGTGTTTTCTTAATATTAAAACACTATGCTGTGTGCTAATAAACTTGCCTGAGGATCAGAGAACAGAGCCAGCCACTAGATTAGACACAGAGGTCAGGTGGTGGTGGCTCATGCCTTTATTCCCAGCACTTGAGATCTCATGCCTTTGCTTGGGAAGCACACATGCCTTTAATCCCAGGAAGTAATATGGCAGGGCAGAGAAAGGTATATAAGGTGTGAGGAAACAGGAACTCATTCTCTTTATGCTGAGGATTTCATAGAGGTAAGAACTAGTGACTGACTGCTCTGCTTCTCTGATCTTTCAGCTTTCACCCTGATATCTGACTCTGGCTTTTTTTTTTAATTAAAAGACCATCTAAGATTTGAACAGTATCATGCTTGTTAGAAATGTTCACCCTATGGTAGAATGGCTATCATTTAGAAAGTCAAGCTTGAGAAAAAGAATGGCCTCTGCATAAATACACAGTTCAAACTAGCATGCAAGAAACAATAGCTGGGGAAGTGGAAGGTATTGGGCATCACAGAGTGGGCAGAGATCCAGGACAAGGAGGGGAGGGGCCCCTTTATCTAGAGGAGTTGTGGCCTCAGCAAGTCAGAGGTGGGATGCAACATTCATCCTGACCACACTCAAGGCAGCACACAGCCTCTCCAGTCACTAACACATTGAAAAGCTTTACTCCAGAAAATGAGGCACAGTGAGTGTCAGATCCTGTCTACCAACAGGGTTGACTTGATGCTAGATGACTAGTTACTGGATTCAGCCTTTCCTGGCCAAAGTTGGCCAAGAAAGTGGAGATAAGATTGGACCTGCAGGTAGGTGTTAAATGGTCCCAGCTGCCAGAGGAAGAAGCCAAGTCGATCATTATTCCATAAACATTTACAACTGGATTACCACTGCCAAAAAGGAACACCAATAAACTATCTACAGCCTGCCTCAGGGCTTTCTGCTAGACTCGCTTCCCCAGCCAGACCTTGCTCACCATGCTTAGCCGTACTGTGGTGTATATTTTCAGTCAGCACTTGCTCGGCAGCCTCTTCACTGGCCTTGGGTTTTGGATTGTTTCGCGCTCGCCTCCATTAGCTGATGTGGTGGTTGGATCCAGCTTCATCTGGACACCAATCCCTTGGAAACTGCCCACTCACATATTAGCCCTAACTTTCAGGACCTCCACTCTGGGCATGAGGCCCAGACTCTAATTCATATTAGAAAAGAGGTTGAAGGTATCTGGGCAAGGGCATTGCACTTGGGGGCAGAAAAATTGGACTTGAGTCCAAGGTATGCGTGTAATGTTAGTACAGCTTTATGTAATAACAATTAGTTGGACTCTTAATAACTAATATTGAATCTTCACAGAGCTCTGAAATTAATGATATGCTCACCATTAAACAGTTAAGGAAACCAAGGCACAGAGAAGTGAACTGCTCAAGGTAGAAAAGTCAGTGTCAGGCTACTGAGTGACTGCCTCATTGCTTCCTGTCACTTTGATAGAATAGTGGAAATGCCAGTCTTCAGGGGATGAGAGCTCTGGAGTCTAGAGAACCATGAAGCATTATGGGAAACAAGAGAGGGGGACTCCATGTATTACACCAATATAGAGCATCTCTCTTGGTTTCTGGTTTCTCTGATCAATTTTTAGTTGTTTTCCAGTGTATTTGGTACCCAAAACACATTATACATTATCTCTGTATCTACCTCAAAGAAACAAACTCATGTCTGGGCACATGCTTATGCTCCTAGCACTTGAGAGGATGAAACTGAGGTAGGAAATGCAATCGAGCTCAGGAATTCAGGATCAGCCTGGGACATGTACTAAAATGTCTCATAGACATGTTAGCAAAATGACTGAGCGGATAACTTCAGTCCCTGACATTCAGATAGCAGAAGGAGAGAAATGACTTCCACAAGTTGTACTCTGACTCCACAAAAGTGCCCCCCAACTCATACCCATACAAACACACAATAGCTAAACCAAATGGCTACTAAGAAGGGACCTGTGTGATCTAAGGTCCTCAGAACAGCACTTGAGGCAGAAGTGATCAGGTGGCCCTGGAATGGAGCATCTATCCTGCTGGGCAGGGAACAAACCCCAAAGGCTTACAAGGGCCAAGGTCCTTGGAGATAGACATTTAGGGATATAACCTGGACATATAAAGTTGACCACTGGAAGCAGAAGCAGAAGTGAGGCCCAGAGATGCACTCATTCACTCTTTTGGTGCACCACCATAGAGGAAGAGCTAGCCCAAGCTCAGTCTTTGAACCTTCATCCCCAGGAGAGCACACCAGCCATTCTTTGTGATGATATATTGTGTACCATAATAAACTTGCCTGAGGATCAGAAGACAGAGCCAGTCACTATATTAGACATAGAGGTCAGCACACACCCTTAATCCTATCACTCAGGAGGCAGAGATCCCTCTGGATCTCTGTGAGTTCAAGGCCATACTGGAAACAGAGCCAGGCAGTGGTGGCATACACATTTAATTCCAGTACTGGGAAGCACACACACCTTTAATCCCAGGAAGTGATGTCTGGGCAGAGAAAGGTATATAAGGTGTGAGGAAACAGGAACTCACTCTCTTTAGGCTGAGGATTTCATAGAGCTAAGAGCTAGTGGCTGGCTGCTCTGCTTCTCTGATCTTTCAGCTTTCACCCTGATATCTGGCTCTGGGTTTTTTTTTTTATTAAAAAGATAACCTAAGATTTGAACAACAATTCTTAACATTGTAACCTCTGCTCTTTGTTTTTAATATTGCCCTGGTTTTTCCTTTCTAAAGTACTTAGAAACTTTTTATTGATGGTTACTGTATATCATATTTTCATTCTATTGCTGTGACAAATATCACACCCAAAAACAACTCAGGGGAGGAAAGTGTTTGTCTCACACTTCCAAGGCATAGTCTATCATTGAAAGAAGTCAGGGCAGGAATTCAGATAAGACCTTAAGCAGAACACATGGAGGAATGCTGCTTGCCGGCCTGCTCAATAGTTCATGCTTAACTTTCATTTTGTATATGCCTAGGGAGAGCATCGCCCACAGGGGGCTGTGACCTCCTACATCAATTCGCAGTTAAGAACCATCTTACAGACATGGTCACAGGCAGCTCTGATCAAAGCTATTCCTCAGTCAAGGCTTTCTTCTCAGATGCCTCTGGGCTGTATTACCTTGGCAATTGAAGCTCTGTGGCTTTATCTGGGTCATCTCTATGTATTTTAGTGTTATTCACCTCGCTTTATTATCAGAACCAAAGTATCTAAACAAAGACCCTGACTTCCTACTTTGTGTTTCTCCTCATCATAACTTATTTCTTATAGGACATCAGCTCTGTCGTTTTAATTCTTCCATCCCTTCCACGTTCATGGGAACTTGTCAGAGAGATTTGATTGTTGACGAGAGCCCTGTAGCATTGAACCATGACTAACATTACAATACAGCTGTAAAAACTGAAAATACAAATATTATTGAATTATCACACAGTGACTTCGCCCAGGACGTGCCCCACCAGGTCAAGAAAAAGAATTTTTCAAAAGCCTAGGAAATCTACCTCTCCTTGGTTATATCCTGCCCTTGCCCTCAAAAGTAACTTACTGCCCCTTCTATGAGTGTAGGTGACCAGTGCCTTCTACTGAATTCTCTTCTCTATTCTGAAAACCACTTCATTCATACACAATGTGCTTTTAGGGTGTGTTCATGTTGACACAACAGTATCGTCCACTTTTCAAGCTGTCTGCTGTCCCATTGTGTGACTACGTCTCCACTTATTTAGCCAATCTAGAAAAATCTTGAACTAATCTTTGGCTGGAGACATATATGGGGGATGGGGGAAGCACACAAATCCAGAGAAATTCCTAGTTCAGAGTAAGGTACAGTTTTAATAAATATTTCCAAGCACTCTCCCTAAAAATGAGACATTACAATCCACAGTCAATGAATAAGGTGCCTTCTAATGCCCCTCACGCACACAGACACACAGACACACAGACACACAGACACACAGACACACACACACACACACACACACACACACACACACACACGCACGCACGCACGCACGCAC
>CABHPQ010137897.1:15695-38158 GCA_902168405.1 Peromyscus aztecus
TCCTTTCACTGGGGCCTCTGAAGAAAAAGTTCAATCATTACAAACTTAGCCTTTGTACACTCACTATTCATTACTGTAGTGACATATGCAATTACCATATTTTCAGATGACCATCAAGGGAACAGAAACATAGATAATCAGGTCTTTTACATTCAGATAAAAATCTCACAAATACATAATGTCTGTCATAACCAGAGTGTTTTCTTGACTGCTTGTGTTTTAACAAGATAGACAGTTTTATTTATTTATCTGTCTTTTTTCATTTATGTGTGGGTATATGTGTATGTGTATGCAAGTCTGTGCGGGGTGCTGTGGAGGATGGAAGAAGGTGTTGTATCTCTTAGAGTTGAAATTACAATCATTTGGGAGCCCCCTACCATGGATGCTTGGAATTGAACTTCAGATGTTGTCTTATCACAGCAGTAGAAAAGTAAATGATAAACTTATGCTAAAAATGAGCTTTTTCTATCAAGGCCTTCATAAATCTTCCACTTGTATGTGCCCTGTGTTGATTATACACTGAAAATGATGAAGTTATTTCGATAGTTAGGTATGATTCTTCCACTTCAGGCTCTTCTACTGTGGTGGTTTGAATCAGGACTGTGCCCCAGAGCCTCGGCCTTCTGAACACCTGGTACCCAGTTGGTAACTGATAGGAGTTCCAACCATGCCCCATGGTCGTGCATGCCCGGCAGGACACTTAGTCATCTCTGCCTAGTTATTTCCAGGTCATACTCATGTGTGACCCATGCCCCATGGTTATGCGGTCACGTAGTCACACGGACGTGACCACGTGATCTCTGTGCATGGGCCTGTGTGCGCAGGTGCATCCTATCCTGGCCTTTATAAGGCGGCATCATGTGTCCCCCCCCTCCCCGCACCTCTCTATCTATGCTTCCTCTCTGCCAGGTCTCTCTCTCTCTCTCTCCAAATAAAGTTCTAAAAGGTACCACTGGGTTCTGTCATGATCGTGACCTTTCCACATGGTAACCAGCGCCATTTTCCCTTCAGTAACACTATTTGGAAGAGATTTAGGAGGTATGACCTTGCTGGGGGAAGTACGTCACTGGGGGACAGACTTTGAGAGTGTAAAACCTTGCCCTAATTCCGGTTTTTTCTCTCTGCTTCTTAGAATTGTGCTAGTTAGAACTGTGAAGTCTCAGACTCCTGCTCCTGCCACTGCCTGCTGCCGTGATGCCCAACATGGTGAACTCATCCACCTGGAACTATAAACTCAAAATAACCTTCCTTATATAATTCACGCCAGTCGTGGTGCTTTATCACAGCAACAGAAAAGCAAAATAATACGCATCTTTTACTTGCACAGAGCCTGCACTCATTTGGTTACGGTCTAGCTTTGGGGCGTTGTAAGCCAAAGACCCGAGATCATGACAGGGTCACTTCAGGGTTGTCTTTATAGTTCCTCTCCCAGTGAGGACAAAGAGACCAAAGGACACTGAGGAGGCAAATAGGTGGTGTCAGAATGTTCAGGCATGGGTATATTATCTGTGAATGGGGCATTTCCATTTGAATATGGAGCAATTGTTTGAGTGTGAAAACATCTGTTTCAATGTAGATTATGCAGTATTACCGTTCTCCATAAGTGAAAAGCACTCTTTTTCTCCCTGTGTTTTTTGAGAATTTCAGTCTTTTCTGAAACAGTGTGTACACAGCACAGGCCTCCAGGCACCAGCTGCTCCTAGCAGAGGTCTCTTCTCACCAAATTGCATCGCTGACTGTCACTGAGCTGACACTGGGACCCCAAAACCAAACCACTGCAGCCCTGGCGTGGGCTGACACAGAGAGGTGCAGAACCCAATACAGCCAAATGATGCCAAGGCCCCAAGGCAGCTTGTACCTCAATAAGGTGAGATGCTCTGTTCTAGTCTCCAGGCCACTGAAGTACACACAGCACACATCTCTATAATGAAGGGTCTGAGGAAGAGGCAGAGTTCTTATTATTATTATGACCAATCAAAATCACAAGGGAAGAGGTTATATATAGTCAACTCCGTAGCATTCTGAGGCCGAGTATCCAGCTGTGGTCTCTACTCGCCTGAGTTTCTCTCCACTTTTCTCTTTGGCTCATGGACTTTTAGATAGCACATTGCTCATTAGAAACCCCTCCCAAAGCTGGACAGGAAAAATAAAATCTGCTGGGACAGAAGACCATCTACTCTGCTCCTTGTTAAAGGCCATCAGAGTAGGGAATATGGAAAACATTCATTACACTGGAGATGTCAATCATCCGTGCATATCTGGCTCCCAGTGCCATGGGCAATTGAGAACGAGCTCACTACTGGACACTCCCACTACAGCAATCTGCTTACCTCCTGTTTACATCCGCTTCTGCTCTTTCCAGCACCCCCCCACACACCCCCAGAATATAACACACCTTCTAAATTCCACATTTTGTGAACATCAAGCCAGAAACCTTCCTAAAAATTGTTTCAAACTAGGTAGTCTAAACAACTATGGCATGTGCTGTAGACCTGCCAGTCTGGTTGAAAAAATAATAATAAACAAAACCTGAGTTGTGCAGTTAGTGTGGATTCTATACGGCACTTAGTTTTCTCACACGGAGCACATTAAATGACACAGTCTGAGGAGGAGAAGGAAGATTAAGCCTGTTAGGTCTTATAAATTTAATAAGCTTTAACCACTCAGATTGTGATGTGATATTTTGAGACTACTAAATTGGATTATTTTTCTTCTTTGTTATATCTGAGATATATTGGGTTTTCATTTTAATTTCAAACACGAGGAATTCAAAGTCAGTGAGATGAAACTGAAACCTTATCTGAGGAGGAGACTAGAGTTTTCTACACAGAAATATTAGATCATTATGCAACTTCATGATGTTTTAATTACAGAGAATAAAAGAGATTTGAAAGGAATCTAGAGTGGTTTATAAAGAGAGCAAAAGTTCACTCGGGGGAAAAGAAAATGTGTTTCTATGAACATAAAAGACATAGATCTAAAACGCTACAGTTGCTGAATGGAAGGTAGTGAGCTGATATCAGAAGAGAGTGGAAGGTAGTGACCTGATGTCAGAAGACAGTGGAGGGTAGTGAGCTGATGTCAGAAGACAGTGGAGGGTAGTGACCTGATGTCAGAAGACAGTGGAGGGCAGTGACCTGATGTCAGAAGTCAGTGGAGGGTAGTGAGCTGATGTCAGAAGTCAGTGGAGGGCAGTGAGCTGATGTCAGAAGTCAGTGGAGGGCAGTGAGCTGATGTCAGAAGACAGTGGAGGGCAGTGACCTGATGTCAGAAGACAGTGGAGGGCAGTGAGCTGATGTCAGAAGACAGTGGAGGGTTCTTCTCTTCATTAGTTTCCCCCTAGTTTTTACCTATCCAAAATTTGTCCCCTGGGGTAGTCATCTTTCTCGTCATTGTGACAAAATTCCTAACAGTAGCAGCTTAGGTGGAACGAATGATTTATTTCAGCTCACAGCTTCAGAGAAATCTCAGTCCATTGCAGCAGGAAAGAAGAGCTGGGACCACAAAGGTAGGGATGTGTGGTGCAGGTTCTTCACATGACAGACCAGGAAGAGGAGGAGAGCAGGCCAGAACCAGAGTGCTGTGGTTCGAATGAGAAATGTCATCATGCTCATAGACATCTGAATACTTGCTCCCAGAGTGGCACTTTGTTGGGAGGTTTAGGAGGCACAGCCTTGCTGGAGGAAGTATGGGACCTTCAACCATCATGCCTATCACTTGCTGTCGTGTTTCCCTGCTGTCTTAGTTAGGGTTTCTATGGCTGCAATGAAACACCATGACAGAAAACAAGCTGGGGAGGAAAGGGTTTATCTGGCTTACACCTCCACATTGTAGTCTATCACTGAAGGAAATCAGGACAGAACTCAAAATAGGGCAGGCACCTCAGGGCAGGAGATGATGCAGAGGCCATGGAAGCATGCTGCTTACTGACTTGCTCTTCATGGTTTTCTCAGCCTGCTTTCTTATAGAACCCAGGACCACCAGCCCAGGGTGGCCCCACCCACAATGGGCTAGGCCCTTCTCCTTCTATCACTAATTAAGAAAATGCCCTACGGCCAGATTTTATGGAGGCATTTTCTCAATGGAAGTCCCCTCCTTTCAGATAACTTTCGATGTCAATGTGATGTAAAACTATCCAATACACCTGAAATAACAGAATTTTATCCTCTGGAAGGAATCATAAGCCCAAATAAACTCTTTCTTATATAAGTTGCCTTGATCGTGGTGTTTTATTGTAACAGAAAAGTAATTAATAAGGTGATACCTTCCAAGGACCACTGTTGGTGACTTTTTCCACCAGAAAGACCCCACCCCTACACTCTACAGTCTTATACATTGCTCCACAGGCTGGGAAGCACGTATTCAAAATATGAGACAATAGGAAACATTTCAAGTGGAAGCCATGACCTATACAAGCTAAAAGTCTTTTCTCTTTGTCTTGTCTTTTTATGTGCACATTTTGGAGCTCTTTGCTAAGATTCCACATAAGCCAAAGATCTAGCCTCCTCATTTCAAGTTACCAATCAGTAAAGTCTTCCATGTGTTTACTCAGTGTATATGCTGACAGACTTGTTTGTTTTTGCCATTTTACAGGGCTCCAGCCCTGTAATAAAACTCCAACAGATAGAAAGAAAAGCAAAACATTCCTGTTTTGCAAAGCCTAAAAGCTTGCAGCATAATTAAAACAGGAATGCCAAGTCACAACAGAATCTATGATGATGGTTGGACCATCCTTATTTCCTAATATCCCACTTGCTCATGATCTGAAAGTATCTGTAAAGAATTTCACAATGTATCTCAAATATACTTTCACAGAATGATGCAGATTATTCAGTATGAAATTCTATGTGTCGATGCCTTTGGTGAAAAATATAATACATTTCTTTGAATTTTAGAGTATGAGTAACTGTAGCCTTATTTATCAATATGGTGGCCACTATCTGCTCATGGTTATCAAGCTCTTGAAAAGAAACAAATTTCAACTGAGAAACACTGTAAGTGTAAAATACATATATTTCAAATACTTAATATGAAAAGGGAGAATGTAAAAGTTCTTGTTATTAAAGGTTACATTTATCAGACATTGAAATTGATGGTGTCTTCCCAGTTTGAAGATGCAATCCATCATGAGAAGTCGTGGTAGCAGCAACATGAGGCAGTTGGATGCATTGCATCCATAGTCAGGAAGCAAAGAGAAACAGTGGCTGCGCTCAGTCTGTTTTCCCTGTTGTATCTAATCTGGGACTCTAACTGATGGGATGGTTTCACCAATATCAAGGGTGATCCGTCTTTACTTCAATTAAACCTCTCTAGAAGCACACCTGGGAGCATTCCTAGAAGTGTGTCTCAGGACAATAGAGGTCAACCACCATGCCTGATAAATACAACCATTTGGACTTTGAAAGCAAATGGTTAGGTATTCCTGTAACCTAGGCAATAAATTCTGCCATAAAAATCTTAGCTTTCTGAGTTATTCCTTAATCCATGACAAGAAAGAAAAATCCATTAAATCTTGATACAACAACCTGACGTATTTTGTCCAGGAAAAAAAACTAGAGACAGAATGAAACAATCAATCTGACTTGGACTTAGGCAGCCAGTTGTTAGTAATCTTGTTTTAACACACACACACATAACACATAACACACACACACTACGTACATATATATAATATAAATTGTATATATATATATATATTTATAATTATAACCCATATTGGTAACTGTAGTTAAATTGAACTCGTTATAATGCTTGTCCAAAAGGCTCAGCAGCAATCATTAGAACCAGCTTCTCAGAAGTATATCACATAGACCTCAGAATGTGAGAGACATCTAACCAGATAACAGAACTCTAGTTCAGGAGAGGCTAACATCATGGAGACAGAATCACACACTGAGAAAAACAGAGAGTTCATAATTCACTGCCAAAATGTCAGGCATTCAACATCTGCAGGAGGTAGACTAGCTTTGGTGAAGATTCCGTGAGGACAGTGGATGTGTGCAGTCTCAATTACTGGCTATTTCGTTTTGTAATCACTCAGATAACTGGATAAAATATAACTGATCTTCACAGCTAAGTCATTATACACTAGTGACTTTTGATATAAATTCAAGGACCTGCACATTTCATGCTGAATCCCATAAGTGTCATCACCAAACTTTCTAATATTTCCTCTTCCATCATGTTCCTCTTAGACCCAGAGAGGCAAGCCATTGGTCACTGCCCAGGAATTAATATCTACCTTACATCATTTCTTATTCATGAAAAAGTTAATGGCTCAGTAAACTGCTTTAAAAATGTATCCTCTTAAAGGCTCTTTCCTCACCAATGTCTCTCAGAGACCTCCCAGAATGGAGCTGTCAGTTCCATCAAGTATCAACATGTGGGTCTGCCTATCTGAGAATCAGACCTAGGGTTTTTCTTCTTTTGACATCACAGAGTTAGTTATGACTACAATGGAAGACGATGTGAAATGTGGGCCATCTGTATACTCTGTGCCTTCAGACATCCTTGAGCTTGTGCAACCTTATCATTTAATGGATCTGATAATACCCAGGGCATCATGAATAAGTCCCATCACATAGTAACTTGGTGCCCTCACCTCAATTGCTTTTAAAAGTGACCATTCTTCTACAACTGTCATGTCTTTGTTCAAGAACCCCAACAGTCAGCATTATGACAATCCTATTCAAATGTGCTGTTCAATGTATGATGTGTTCATCTGTAGCTCAAACTGTTAGATGGTCTTATTAATAAAAACAAACCTGGAGCAAGGTATTGGGGTGAACACTGAAAGATCAGAGAGACAGAACAGGCCACAGTTAACCTCACCTCGCCAATTCCTCAGCTGATCTCGTTTCCTCAAACTGGAAGCCTGCAAATGGATCTCAGCTGAACTGCTGCTCAGAAGCCTAAAAACTTAACCAGGCTCTAGGTCCTGATCTTCACACCTTATATACCTTTCTGCTTCCTGCTGACACTTTTCAGGCATGAGTCACCATGCCTGGCTGTTTCCAGTGTGGCTTTGAACTCACAGAGATCTGGATGGATCTCTGCCTTCAGAATGTTAGGATTAAAGGTGTGTGTGCCACCATTTTTTGGCCTCTGTATCTAGTGGCTATTCTGTTCTCTGATCCCAGATAAGTTTATTAGGGTACACAACATTTTGGGGAACACAATATCACCACATTCATCTACTACTACCTGCTTCCATTAATAGATATCATGGATGCTGTAATCCAATCCACTCAGCTGCTTCACACCACACTCTGAACTTGCTTAAATTCTGCTATTGCTCTAGATCCTGCTCAAAATGTACAGGCTTCCAAAGCACTGGACTAGTGACTCATGCAGTCCCTGAGTGCAAGGCCAACATAAACCTTCTTAACAACAGAGAGAAGTCTCACTTTGCACCCCTGACCAGGATTTGAAAGGCCTAAACTGGAAGTTACTGTAGCTGCTTTGATAAGACATATGATTGCTAAGTAATAGAAAATTAGTGCTACAAATACTCAAGGTGTATGATATCAATGAACTGTCTAGACAGCTCTTAGTCTTGGCCATGGCAGATGGCATGGCAGTTTTCCAAGTTAAGGAAAATTATAATAAAGGCTAGAAAATTTTTTCAACACTCAGAACTGCTCTTGCCAAGGAGTGAGTGGTTCACAACTGACTGTCACTTCAGTTCCCAAGGGTCTAATACCCTTTTCTGGCCTCTGAGTATAATTGTATTTACATATACAAAATCCCACATAGGCACACATAATTTAAAATAAAAATAAGTTTTTTAATAAAGGGAGTTATTGTACCTTGTAATGTCCACACCAAGAGAGAGGTCCAAGGACTAGTGGACCACAATAGAAAATATGCGTATCTGCAATTAACATCTACTTTAGCATCAGTTCCAAGACCTAGGTGAAGAACTGTATTTTTCTCATTGCAGTGTTGAAATCACTCTTGTAATAATCTATGACTACTTAGATATTCAGCTACACAGTTTTGCTACAGAAGCCAAGCAACTGTTTATTGGCTATCCATCTATTCCACTTCTACAGTCTGTGTTAACGATCTCTGAGGGACATAGTCCCTTGGTTACTGTCCTGATCTTAGAGCCCATTGTGGTATTTATGTCCACCTGACCCCTTCCATCTAGACTCCAGTTATCCTCAACCATGCTTGGGTGCACAGGTCCACAGACACAAGTTGTCATCATAGTCTATAGCGCACAGCTCCACAAACCTATAGAGACTTGCTTCTGCTCTAGTATCTTCAAAGTCAGTTCCCATGGTGCATTCTCCTAGCTTCCACAGAACCCTTTAGCTAGATCCATCAGATTTTGGTCAACTATTCACTTTATTTCATAGCAGAATAATATTCCTCTACTCAGGTCATGGTAAGACACTACTCATTAACCCCAGCCAAGAGTCAATGAGAACAGGCAGAGACATAGCTGTAAAAGGGAGCTGCCATCATTCCTCATATTACCTAACATATGCTCGGTGAAGCTGATCTCTAGGCAGAAAGGTTTCTTTTGTTATTGTTGTTACTTTTTTATTGAAAAACTTCATACAACATATTTTGATCTTGTTTTTCCCCTTCCTCCAATTTGTCCCAGATTCCCCCTCACCTCTACATTCTAACAAAGGAAAGAGGAAGGAGAAGAAGAGGGCCATGGAGAGAACAGGGAAAAGAGGGAGGGTGGAAAGAGGCAAGAGAACCAGGGGAAAAGAGGAAGAGGGAAGGATGGAGGAGGGGCTGACTTCAGGCCCAGAGGTATTAAGTAAAATCAAACCATAAAATTGCCTAGCCCAGACACTCAGATGTACTGACCCCAGATCACAAGGTTCTACACCTTCCCCATAGAGTCATTCCTAAGTGCAAAAATGCTTCCAATCCTGTTAAGTCATACCTTTGCAATTTATAGTTCAATCTTGGCCCTGTTTCTCTGCATAATCTATTTTCTGCCTTCTAGAGAAATGAATGTCTTTAAAGGGCACATTGGAGAACTTGTAACTTTCATAATCACATCTAGAGACAATATTTGGGTGACCTGAGCCTGTGAGTCCCTTCCTTCAGAACTTATAATAGGGGCAACTACATGCCACTGGTAGCAGTGGCCACACAGAGTTCAAGAAGACAGTTATGAGTCAGCTGGAGCTGCTCCTTCTGGTGGCCACCACAGGCGTCAGTGTCAGGCCTGTGAGATCACCCAGCATCACCTCTCATCTTTAAGTCATCGCTTTGCCTCTGGCTGGTAGAACCTTGGGTAGATTCTACTCTCAGGGTTTTACTTCTCCATAACCATCTAACACTTGATTTGTCCAATAACTGAGCCCAACTTCAGAACTGAAACACAAGGGGTTTATGTGACAGATGACTATTCATGTGTTAGACACTATTTTATTTATTACTATATGTACATTCTATTATATGTTAGACCATGCATTATTCATTATTATTATATACGTATTTGTTAACTTGACTCCAACTCTGTGAACTGGGATAATTGCTGAATTGTTCAGGAGGGCAGCTTTATATGTGATTACAACATCAGCAGAGAAGGGGAAAACAAAAATACACTTCATCCTCAGTAATTTCATCTAGAAATTCCCCTCTTAATAATAGCACAAGTGCTGTATTTATTTGCAGAGTTGTTTCTATTTTTGCATCTCAAGTGTGTGAAGCACAGCCTCATCCATTGTTTTGGGGTATCTACAAACATCTTATCCTAGACCTCCCTTGAGTGACACAGTCTGCTGGGACAGCAAGCCCCCCCCCCCGACACACACACCCTGTTAGACACCTCCACAGTCTATCATCAATAATTTTAACACCAACTTTAAGTCAATTCATTGGCCCAATGTTAAACAAAATCTCCTCTGAGTATTATAGCAGGTTTCCAAATAACCAGCCAAGCCCACCCAGGGCTCCAATGTATTTTCCCGACAAGGATTTATTCTTTCATCTGACCCAAACAAGAAATTGCCACCTCTATTATTTCCCCTCTCCAGAGTCGGTGTGTGTGTGTGTGTGTGTGTGTGTGTGTGTGTGTGTGTGTGCAGTATTAGTCAGAAGAATTACCATACAAAGTTTCAGAATTTCCCTTTTGCTATTTTAAAATCACTTGCAGACTTCGTCATGTCAGGATTCATTTCTAGACTTAGTCTTCCTCAGCACTCATAATTAAATAACCACTTTAATTACATGGCTAATAAGTACACTTCTATCATGGAGAAATCTCAAAACTAGATACATGAGCTGTATTTGGTTCAAAGCAGAGATCCTGTCCGACAGTCTCAGGCACAAATATTACCAGAAATCCCATTGTTCTCCCCGTTTTAGTGATGAGGAAACAGCCTTAAGAGACTAGAACTTAAAGTTCCTGGGATTTCTTGCTCTTAATCACAGTACTGAATTTCAGAGAAAATGTTAAAAAGTCCTTGCTGAGCGGAGTAGAATGTGGAAAGAGCGACATAGGTCAAGCCAGAAGGGCAAGGCTGGGGAAGCCCTGTGGAGCCCTTTGGACTTGGGAAACCTCAGTTGCAGCTTCCCAAACACTTGCGGCAGGACTGGGTCTTGCTGCTCTGACCTCAGGCTCTGCCTTTAAAGCCTAAGCTGGTCACGAGGCATGTGTAGACAACGTGCACACACTTCACACTCATCAAAACCTCGAGTTGCAAAAGGCAAAGTCAGACTTCTGAAACAGTGCAGAGGCCATCCTTTCACCCATCTGCCGATTTCTCTGCTCGTTCCCATTTTGGAGACAAGACACCTTCAGGCCCTACCTCTCAATCCAACATCCCTGCCTCACAGACTAAACACACTGATTGCCAATCAAAACAAACATCTTTACTGACAACTAAGTTCTGCCTGCATAATTTTTCCCCGTAAAAAAATAATAAAGTACAAAGTCCACTCTGTCCCCAGTGGAATTCATTGTGAGGGAGAGAACGGGATCCTATGTAAAATCAGCTGGCTGCACTTCTGACCGGGGAATTTAACAAGGGTATCTGCATAGCCTAAATTTAGGAAGAAGAAAACCCTTGAATTAAGAACAAAAATCAAAGCTGGAAGCCTGCTTCAACTCCACATTGATCCATCTTTCAAAAGAACTGCTAGAGAGCACACATTCCCACAGCTGTCCTTCCTCATCATGCGGATCTGAAATTACTAACAGATACATAACTCCAGGTTTGATCTCGTGTCTTGTGCAGCTTTGCTTTTAACTGCATGCATATTGCCCACTGGAGCTACCACTGCAGCTCGTAACAGGCTCCCTGCAGAGGAAGTCCCTAGGCTCCCAGCAGCCTCAAAAGAATGGTTTTCCTACAGTGGTGCTATCCTACAATGGGTTCCCAGAGCAATCGCCTCTGGGGTTTAATATAGCTGCAGAAACTAATCTAGGAAGAGAAAGATGAGGGTCCTGGCAAAAGGAGAGAAAGGAGCTTGAGTTCAGGCTGGGTTTGGTATTTTCTGGAACTGAACAGTGAGAGATGACTGAATCTGGGTGTGTTATAAAACACACAGGGGTCTAATTCTAGAGATAGAAGTGTGAACCTTGCTCACCAGGACAAAGCTAAGCTGGTGTCTTTAGCCAAAGGATCCCTGAGATGCAACATGAAGTCCGGGTGTGATGTTCATTTTCGTGGCCAGCTTGACAGGATTTAGAGATACACCCGTGGTAGGGGGCAGGGTTCCAGAGAAGTTTAACTACAGAGAGAAGGAAGGCCCACCCTGAGTGTGGGCAGCACTAGCTCTCTAACTGGGATACTGAACTAAATAAAACAGATGAGGCCAGCTGAGGACCAGCGTTCTTCACCCTCTGTGTCCTGACTGTAAAGGCATTGAGACCATTGGCCTCCAGCTCCAGTCACCATGCTTTTCTCAGCAGGATGGACTGTATCCCCTCAAAAGGAGCACTAAAATAAACCCATCTCAAGTTGCTTTGGCCCAGTGTTCTCTCACATCAACAAATTACTAAAACATTGTGCTAATACACCAACCCCAGAGATGAAGGTGTTTGAAGACAATGGGTTTTCTTTTTAATGCAAAATTGGATGGAAATTTTCTATTTCTTTTTTATTATTTTATTTTTCTTTTTCTTTCTTGTTACTTTTAAGTTTAACACATTCCCTTCCAATGCCTTCCAGATCTATCCACAGTCCCCTTTCATGTTGTTTTGTTTTGTTTTGTCTTAGAAGGGACCATCTTATCACAGCTTCCTTCCTCCTCTGTCTTATCACAGCTTCCTTCCTCCTCTATCATCTTATCACAGCTTCCTTCCTCCTCTATCATCTTATCACAGCTTCCTTCCTCCTCTGTCTTATCACAGCTTCCTTCCTCCTCTGTCTTATCGCAGCTTCCTTCATCCTCTGGCCCTTACAGGCTCTCTGACCCCAATTCTGTGATGTTTCCCGAGTCTCAAGTGAAGGGGTTGGTTGTAAATGTTCTAGTTGTTTCCACTTTGGTTCTCAGAAGGACGGACATCCGTGCACTCAAATCTTCTGAACTGTGCTGCTCTGGAGGAGGAAAGATAAACATGGCCTCAAGCACAGGCACTGTGTAAGAAGACCGTCCCACCCATGGTGGCTTTGAGCACAGGAAGACCTGTGTCAGCAGTGTCTCATGACTGTTCTTCAAAAGTTTGTGTTTTCCTGGCAAGGGGTGAGGGAGAAGGTGCCTCCCAGCCTGTCAGTGGCCTTCTGCTTCCTGAGCAAGGGGAACCCTGAAAAGTCATGGGGCCCCTCTTTGATCCCTCAGCTCCCTGTGTGCCAGCAAGCCTGTGTTTACAGATTCCATGTTTGCGAGCAAATATCCCCACAATCATTCATACCAGCTTGATGTAGGCCTTACTGAGGTGAGGGCCGCCACGCATTCTGTGCCAAACAGGTGCTGAGGAGTGGAGGAGGAAGAGAGGCATAGAAACGGTACAGGAAACAAGGAGAAAACCACCCACTGGTGTTTGGTTTTGTCTGTCCTGCCCTGACAACTGTCCACTGTCAACAATACCAAATGTAAGTTCATGTTCTCCGCCTTTTCTTCCTATTATTAGGAAAGAAATGCCAGAAATGAGGTCAAAAGAAATTATCATTCCACTTGATAGATGATCCATGTGCCATCTATAAAGTATTTAACTGCAACCTACTTTATCTGTCTATTTTGTACAAATGCTATATGCAGGTAGTGTTCTTCCATTTAACAATACGATGAACAATAAGTAAATTTAATTTTAACCTGGAGATCTAATCTTTTCCAGTGTCCACCCACCAGGACCTAAACTTTCAGCAGACCAGTCAAATGATCCCTTTGTCTGAAGACTGCAAGCCTTTCTGATTCCCACATCACATGCAAATAGTCAGCTACTTAGGACTTTATTGACAGAACCTTGGAAAGATGAGGAACAAAGAGATACAGCCAAGGGAAGAATGTGGGCTTTCAGACATTCTGTGTGTACTAATAGTGATACTTAAAGCACCCAGATTTCCACCCTTCAGGACTAATTCGTTTCAGACTGTTCCGTGGGTCTGCTAATCAAAGCCAGCAAACACACACCGAGAAAAGCCAAAGGGGAAATGACTTCCCTTTCCCCATGTCCATGTGTCAAGAGGGTGGTGAGTAGTCAGGATGAATAAACGTGGAGTTGCTGATGCTTCAAGTCCACAATTAGCAGAATGCTCAGTTACAGGACCAGGCAAGAACATGTAGAGAGTTTCTTACACTGTCCTGAAATCTGTCCTAAAGTTAGATTCAAGATACTAACAGTTGCCCGAGGTCAAGGGCCACTATTCTGAGTCTTTTCATGCATTTGTTTTATCAGAAATGTCCAAAATAAGAGTTGGGAGCTAAATTTTTGGCAATAAAGAATAGCTTCCCTCCATGACATGAAGGAAAAAATGGACACAAAACGAACACAGTAGGAAAGAGAAGACATTTTACCACTCACAAACTTCCAGGTAAAGAAGAATGAAATTAAACAGTGATTTTTGAATTATATCTAAGGGAAAGTATTCTCACACATCAGTTTTAACATGAAAAAATAGCAATATACTTGAAAAAACTGTGACAAACTCTTTTTTCTAACAGCTTCCTGTATTAGTTATTTCTGTGCCTGTGATAAAATACTGTGACAAAAGCCACTTAAGGAAAAAAGAGTTCGTTAATTTAGCTGTTGTTCCAAAGAGAATCCATGATGGCAGGGTAAGCAGGAAATTGGCTGATGGCATTTACATCCACAAATAGGATGCATGGAGAGCAAGCAGGAAGAAAGGCAGAGATTTGAATTCTACCCACCCCTGTGACCTATTTCCTTTAGCAAGACTTCATTTTCTAAACATCCCATGGCCTTCCCAGTCATCTTTAGCAACGGAGGACCCAATGTTCAAATACCCAAGTCTTTGAAGGACATTTACCATTTAAACCATAGAAGTAGACCCACACATTTGTCTTAGAGTTTTGTTTTGTTTTGTTTTGGGCTTTTGTTGTTGTTGTTGTTGTTGTTGTTTTAGGAGGTACTATAGTTGAGGCTAGGTGAAACAAATTTCTTTTTTAATGATTTACAAAAATAAATTTGAACCAATGAACTAGATACTAGGATTATATCTTTAAAACATAGTTCTAAGAGAAGTTTAGTCCTTAAACTTAGAAACAAAGTAAGATCTCTGTCAACATAGTCTTTATTTACATATATACAAACCAACAACGAGCACTTATAACCAAGCTGTATGGAAAACACACTAGAGTAGCTACTGTATGGGGAAAGGAGAGGCAAAAACAAGTTGGAGAATAAAGACAAAAAGAATAAACATTTACAAAATAAATCTTGCATGGACCAGTGGTAGCACAATACTAAAAGCAAAGAAATATGGTTCTATCAACTGTCTCAGCCAAGAACCAACGTAAGTATAACAATAATCAATAGCTTATAAATAAATGTGACAACATTTAAAATAAGAAAGATGATGGTTAATTAGGTGAACATGGGATACAACACCAGGCCAAGAAATGGCTGCCTGTGTTCTAGAATCCTACAACATTTCTTGTGGAAATACACTCTTTTCCTCATGATTTCACAAGTTGGCCTTAAAAATCAAAACAAACCATTGAAACCAATCTGGGCTTTGCTCTCCAGTGGGAAGCCATGTCAGGTGTATGTGGAAGTAAGGGTCTGATTATGGAAGCCTGGTGACGGGATGGCATGAAGAAGTACAAGACCAAGGGTGGTAAAAGTTTCTAAGGGAAGGACAAAAGTGCCTAGATGTGCCGACTGAGAGAAGGAACGTTGACTGTGGTGTGACTTTCCTGGGGAGATGTGGACAAGCATCTAAAACAGACAGAGCACCAGTGACAGACCAGAGAAATGAACCCACCCAAGACAGCTGGATGAACCAACAGGCTTATTGGATCTACTCCCAGTAGCATAGGTGACTCAAAGGCAGAGGTGTCTCTGGCGCTGTCTGTATGACTTTTAGGCAACAGGCCTCCACCAGAGAGTCTTCTATTGGCCAGCAACTGTTTACAGGACCTTAAAGAGGCCCTCTGAATCTTAGGAGTTTCCTGAGCTTGTGAGTCTTGGAGTCTGCTTCCTTCTTCTAGTAAGGAATGTTTCGATGAGGAGGACATAGCTAACAACACTGACGGAAAACCATTCATGGAAATAAAATCTTCTATAATCAGGAAATTAGTGGATTTCACACCAGTTTCTCAGCTTCTGGCAATGAAGCCACATGTTGGGTGAGGTAAAGGCAGAATATTTACAGTGTTTTCTCTTAACATTACTTTTTTTCTAAATAAAGTTTATTTATTATTATTTTTTTTGCATTCCTACCATAGTTTCCCCTCCCTCCTTTCCTCTCAGTCCCTCCCTCCCACCTCCCCTCTTCCCCTCCTAACCACTCCTCCTATGTTTCTCTCCAGAAAAGGGCAGGCTTCCCATGGATATCAACCAAACACTGCATATCAAGTTGCAGTAAGACTAGGCACCTCCTTAACCTGGACAAGGCAACTCAATATGAGGAATAGGGTCCCAAAAACTGTCAAAAGACTCAGAGACAGCCCCTGCTCCCACTGTTAGGAGTCCCACAAAAGGACCAAGCTACACAACTGTAACATATATTCAGAGAGCCTAGGTCAGTCCCATGTAAATCCCTGGTTGTCAGTTCAGTCTCTGTAGGGCTCTATGAGCCCAGGTTAGTTGATTCTATGGGTTTTCTTGTGGTGTCCTTGACTCCTCTGGCCCCAACAATCCTTTATTCCCCTCTTCTGCAGGATTCCCCAAGCTCTGCCTTTGGCTTTGGGTCTCTGTTTCCATCAGTTGCTGGATGAAGCCTCTCTGAAGACTATTGGGCTAGGCACCAATCTATGAATATAGTAGAATATCATTATGAATCATTTCATTGACTTTTTTTCTGTTGTGTTTGGTACTATCCTAGGTCTCTGGGTTATCTAACCTCTGGGTCCTGGCCCTCCATGCAGTGTCAGGCATAGGCTCCCTCTTATGGCATGAGTCTCAGGCTGGACCAGTCATCTGTTGGCCACTCCCACAATTTCTGCACCACCTTTACCCCAACACATTTTGTAGGCAGGACAAGTTGTATGTCAAATTTTTGTGGGTTGGTTGGTGTCCCAATTCCTCCACTGGAGGTCTTGTCTAGTTACAGGAAATGGCCAGTTCAGGCTCCATATTCCCTATTTCTAGAAGTCTTAGTGAGGGTCACCTTGTAGATTCCTGGGTATTGCCATTGCACTAGGTTTTTAGCTCATCCCTGAGATGTCCCCCAATTCCAGTTGTCTCTACCAGTACTCTCTCCCTCCATCCTCCCCAACCTGACCCATCCTATTCCCACCCACAACATTCACCTTCAATGTCTGTTCTATTTCCCCTTCCCATGGAGATTCATGCATCCTTCCTTGTTACTTAGCTTCTCTGGGTCTGTGGATTGTAGCATGGTTATCCTTTACTTTACAGCCAAAATCCACTTATAAGTGAGTACATACCATGTTTGTCTTTCTGGATCTGGGTTACCTCACTTGGGATGAATTTTTTTCCATTTGTCTACCAATTTCATGTCATTTTTTAATATCTGAGTGATACTCCATTGTGTAAATGTACAAAATTTTCTTTATCCATTCTTGGGTTCAGGGACATGTAGGTTGTTTCCAGGTTCTGGCTGTTAAAAATAAAGCTGCCATGAACATAGTTGAGCAAGTGTCCTTGTGGTATGATGGAACATCCTTTGGGTATATGCCCAAGAGTGGTACAGCTGGGTCTTGAGGTAGATTGATTCCCAATTTTCTGAGAAACTGATATACTGATTTCCAAAGTGGCTGTACAAGTTTGCACTCCTACCAGCAATGGAGGAGTGTTCCCCTTGCTCCATATCCTCAACAACATGAGCTGTCACATGTGTTTATTTTAACCATTCTGACAGGTGACATTATTTCTTACAACAGATGCTGAGACAGTCTCACTAAGGTGCCTACACTGACCTTGAACTTGAAATACCCCCTGACTCAGCCTACAAAGTAGCTGGAACCACAGGCTTGACACTGCATTAGGCTTTAAACAGATTTTTAAGTGTCATTCATCCATGTTAGACAGGCACCTAAGTACCAGGAAACAATGACATTCATGCTAGTTCTTGTGGTCTGGGTCTCATGATGCCCACACATCACCCAGAACTGGAGTCTATGCTCGCTGACTTTGAACCTGATTGACACACACACAGCTGCTTCAGCCCACCAATCATACTGAAAGGGACACTGGCTACATGGTTGGTCGTGAAAAACCACATAGCTTCCATTTATCATTTCCTTTCATAGAACACCTATTATAGGATGTCAGAGCCAATATTTAAGAACTCTGCTGCTTCTTAATGAAGGACCTTAGAAAACTTTCATGAAGAAACTGTACAGGTAATAAAGTAGATGACTAGGCCCCTAACTCATCCCAGCCACAACGTATCAGAATTATGGAATGCAAGCCTAACAGGAGTGGGTCTCAGAGTGGCTCCTGGGTCACGCAATCTCTCACTACAACTGCCCAAAAGACTCCTGCTAAAGTTGCCTGGCTCAGCTACTGCCGAATCTATCCACAATCACTAGGGTTTTCTAAACACCACTTTGTTGTCTTAAACCACTAAAGTTTGGGGCCTCTGGTATGGCAGTAGAGCACTGATTCAGGAACATTTCATGGAAGCTGGAGCTGAACTAAGGAGGATCCTGAATGCATGGGTACCTCACCTATGTAATCTGTGAATAAGCTGTAAAGCCTGCTAAATAGGAGTCTCATTTACCTGATCTACTGCTGCTGTTGTGATTTTCCAATGCTTCTCACTGCTTCCAATGTGCCGGGCACTGTCACCCTAACAACCATGGACGCAGACCCTCTTCTACCATTTCCCCACTTTGCAGTTGAAAAAGTTAGAGTTTGGTAAGGAACTGCAGTCCTCCATGGCAGTCATCATAAAGGTGACCTGCACTGGTGGAGCTTGCTTCCAGGCACAGGCTTCTAACTCATTTTCTTCTACTTTGTGCACTTTTCAGGTTTAAGGGCAAATCATAAACTCTTGAAATGATGGAAAAACTGAAGAGGAACTACAGAAATGCAAACCTGGAGCTAGGGAGGAAATGGCTCAGCTGGTAAAGTGTTTTGCCATGCAACTATCATGAAATACCTGAGCATGGTGGAGTGTGCCTATTGCTACACACTAAGGAGGAAAAAATAGGAGAATGCCAGGCCAGCTGAATCCACAAGCTGTGTGTTCACTGAGAAACCCTGTCTTAACCAGAAAGACTTAAATGGAGAATGATTGAGGAAGATATCTAGCTTGGTTAGAATTACTATTGCTGTGATAACACCATGACCAAAAGCAAGTTGGGGAAAAGATGTTTATTCTGCTTACAATTCCACATCACTGCTCACCATTGAAGGAAGTCAGGACAGGAACTCAAAACAGGGAAGAACCTGGAGGCGGGAGCTGATGCCAAAGCTATGGATGCATGCTGCTTACTGGCTTGACTCCCCAGGTTTGCTCAGTCTAATTTCTTATAGAATCCAGAACCACCAGCCCACGTATAGCACTGCCCACAATAGGCTGGTCCCTGCCATGTCAATCAGTAATTAAGAAAATGTCTTACAGGCTTGCCTATATCCTGATCTTTTGAAGGCATTTTTTTCAATTCAAGTTCCCTCCTCCAAGACAACTTAATTTGTGCCAAGTTTGTAGCTGAAAGTTTTCCTGTTTCCCTCCTGGCCCTCAGTCAGGACAAATCTCTCTCACCCACTGGTCCTGCAGTCACTCAGACCCAAGTAAACACACAAAGGCTTATATTATTTTTAAACTATGGCCATGGCAAGCTTCTCGCTAGCTATCTCTTACATCTTAAATTAACCTATTTCTATAAATCTATTCTTTGCCACATGGCTTGTGGCTTACTGGTACTTTACATCTTGCTTCTCCTGTAGGTGGCTAGTAGTATCTTCCTGCTCTGTCTTTCTCCTTCCTCTCTCTCTAGTTAGAATGTCCCGCCTAACCTTATTTTGTCTCACCATTGGCCAAACAGCTTTATTTATCAACCAATCAGAGCAACACATATTCACAGCATACAGAACGACATCACCCATCACAAGTTGACATAAAAGTATCCAGTACAGCACTCAGCTGATAACCTCTGGCTACCATATGCACACACATACATATGTGCACATACACACAGACAGACAGACAGACAGGCACGGGTGCACGCGCGCGTGCGCGCGCGCACGCACACACACACACACACACACACACTGCCATATACATCATGGCTTGGTCCCAGAACCCTGCCAGGGATGACCAAAGAATGAAGAAAGGACAGACACATAGACACACATACAGAAAAGCTGGAGTCAGGTGGCATGTGCACAGTCTGATAAAGCCATACTAACTACACAACAACCCAGAACCCCAGGATATTTCTTATGTACACAGCAGCAGCAAGTGGGGGGTTAAGTTAGCTAGTCTCTATAGGAGGTATCTGGAGGTTAATAGTCTCAGGCTATAAACATCTGTTAGAAGGAAACTGCAGTTGCTAGTTTTTTTGCACACACTGACTAATCATTCATAAATACCTGTTTGTGTACACTCCATTGACATCTGTTCTTAGACCAGAGGAAGGTTTTGCCAATTCTGAACCTGTTCTATGTGGGAAGACATTGCCATCTCCATGGGTCTGAAGCTTTGGGTCATTGACATGGCCATGCCCATCTCAACAATACATCTTCACTCAGGATTTCATCAGCTCTTTACACATTCACACAGGGTTTCCTTAGCTCCCCACAAGAGACAGAGCAAAACTGGCCAAAATTAAGCCCATGAAAAATTGTCAGTCTAATGATACTATTTCATGAGCCCAAACAAAATGTTCTGGTCTTTTAGAAAAACCATCTAATTAGTGACTCCCAAATTTCAACGTACAATTAAACTAAGTAGACTCATATAAATCAGAGCAACTACCTTGGGTCATAAGACCCATCTAAAGGAAGATGGAATTACCAGCCATATGGTGACATTGGGATGGGGCTTATAACCCTGTTAAATCTTATTCTACGATATAATAAACACCGAGTGTTCAAAATGCTAATATTGACAAAAAGAATGTTATCCTTACTGAAACAAAGGAGATGGAAGGAAAAAGTGTTTAAATTTTGTCTCAGTCCATAGAAAGCACTATATTTAAGTCAACCACTTCAGAATGAAAGTGTTGGCAGGAATTCAACACTGCTCCTTCCTTCTCACGAGGCATCATTACCATGTGTTTCCCTTCGGGAGAAATCACACCTAAACACTTTCTCTCTTATAAACTGCTAAGAGGTACCACTGTGTTTAAACTTCAATACGGAGTCAGTGGTCTCACCACATGTGTGGTAGCTGTGGGTGGGATTGGAGTGTGAAGTCCCCATCAAAACGTACAGCAACCGGATCCTGAATCACTAGGTGGCATGATGGATGCCACAGTTCAGCCCCCTCACTGTCTCACACACGGTGTGCTAACGGTTCGTAAGCATCACTGTAGGTCATAACATCGGAGTCTGCTTCGTTCTCTTTGTGACACTTGTGCAAGTATGAATTCTAAATGCGGGAAGAAATGACTGAAACGTAGTTTCACGAAAGTGATTTTTTTTAAGTTGCATTTCCCTAAGGCAGAACAACACTGCTTACAGCTCTCTTGGTGGAGTCCTGGGAATGTCTTTGAAAGACACAGCAGGGGAATCCAAATGTTGTCTGTTTGTCCCAAGATGAAATCAGTATAGATAGAAGGATGAAAATGGGGAGACATAAAAACCAAACAGGAAAAAGAACCAGGCACAGACCAACAACAATCCATGTCTGTACCTTGGGAGTGAAAGTGACTATGAACAGAACAGGATTCACAATGAGTCTATCTGTGCCCTGTGAAGTCTTTAGAAATGCCATGATTAGGGCTAAAGAGAGGGGTCAGCAGTTAAGATCCCTTGCTGCTCTCTCAGGACACCAAGTCTGGTTCCTCAGCACCCACATGGCAGCACACAAAGACCCAGACCTCTAGCTCCAGGGAACCCCACAGGTCTTCTATGAGAACATGCACACCTGGCAGAGAGAGAGAGAGAGAGAGAGAGAGAGAGAGAGAGAGAGAGAGAGAGAGGGAGAGAATGAGAGAGAGAGAGAAGGTGAGGGATAAATACATCTTAAGCAAAAGAAATATCATGAATGACCCCTGGAGCGATCGCATCTCAATCTGAAATGTCACTGATGTGGGGAAAGTTTCCCCAACATGTGTCCTAACTTCTCCTCACAGCTCTCCAAACCCTCCCTCCATGGTTCCACATCCCACATTTTCTCCATCCTCCCATCACCGGCCGAGTCCACAGCTAGCTGTTTTCCTCTTCTGCGTGTTTGTCTGATCATCCAAACTGAACTGCATGTGGAACTGAAGCACTGTGTGATCATTCACATAAAAATAGATTCCAGGGAAGGACTTGAATGCCCTTCAAATCTAACATTTATAAGTTCTACTCGTTCTGTTTCTAATTCTTTCCTCCCCACACTGTCTCTTAGGACTTTCATGTGAAAATCAATGGTATTACTTTTTTAGTCCCTCAAGCTACAAAGTATAAACAAACTTCTCTTCCCATTCCTACAAGGAAAGCTCAAAATAAAGTAGGTCTCATCAGTTCTTCCTTCAAACTCATTTTGGTTTTCTTCTGCCTGCCCCCTCTTTCTGCTTCACCCCCTGTCCACTGGTTTGGACACTTACCCTTCTCATATCAGACTACCTCCATAGCCATGTAAGCTAATCCCATGAATTTTTGTTTCTCTTACTCCAAAATATTTTTATGTTTTTAAATTGAAATATAATTGCATCATTTACCCCTTCTCTTTCTCCACTCCAATCCCTCCCACATGGTGTGTGTGTGTGTGTGTGTGTGTGTGTGTGTGTGTGTGTGT
>CABHPQ010137898.1:0-14971 GCA_902168405.1 Peromyscus aztecus
CTTGCTTCTGGAAAGTAAGTAGGCTACCCCAGCTTCCACCCACTTTAAAACTATTAATCTTTAATTTTTATATTTGTGTATGTTTGTATGCTCGTGTGCATGCAGGTACTGGAGGAGGGAGAAGTTATAGATCTTCTGTGGCTGGAGTTTTCAGTGGGTGCTGGGAACTGAACTCAGTCCCTCTGCCAGGGCCTCCTTTTTGGGGGGACGGGGAGGTGAATGTCATGTAGCACAGGCTAGCTTTTCTTTAACTGGCTTTATAGCTGAAGATGACTTCTGATCCCCTTGCTTTTCCCTCCTGAGTGCTAGGATTAGAGGCTGGACATGTGCTATTATGCCCAGTTTTTGAAAATTTAATTTTAAATGGTTGAGGACTAGGGATGTAGTTTGGTAGTGCACTTGCCCCATCACCAAAAAAAAGAAGTTAAAAAAAAAAATTTGAACTCGCTGAGATTCTCCTGCCTCTTATCTCCCAAGCCTGGCCGTTCTTGAATGTCTTTCTTTGTCTGGGTGGTTCTTTTGAGAATATAAAAAGACTTGGATTAATTAGGTTTGGGTATGCTCTAGTTAAGATGAGATAGGGTAGCATTATTTTTGTTTGATTTTTTTGAGAAAAGGTTTCACTATGTAGCCTTGGTTGGCTTGAAATTTGCTATGTAGACCATGCTTGAACTCAGAGATCCTCTGCCTTTGGCTCCCTGAGTGCTGGGATTAAAGGCAAGCACCATCACTTTGTGCCAAGAAGCATTCTTTTAATAGGGGGTGGGGGAAATACACACTGTTGTTTACCAACTGGTTATCAGTTACTGGCCTTCAAAGAGCAGAGTCCAAAGAAGAGTTTAACCATGGAGCAAATTCTTTCCAAGTGTTGATTTTTTTTAACCCCTCAAATTTTTTTCTTTGCAAGTGTTTATGAAAATTCAATGTACTTACCAAATGCATGAGACTTTGAATTTCTAGAAGTGTTTTGTAAAAATTACAATGTCAGACCCCCACTGCAGATGTATTGAATCATGTCTAGAGGTGGGATTTCATATAATTTGCATTTAAATCTATTTCATTGAAGGCTTTGTTTCTAGGTATTTGAGAGTCCTGCTTCTATGGGCTTTTCAAACAGATTTCCTCCTCTCCAGAGCTTGTCCACATTCATTCTGGAACCCTATTTCATTTTCATATATTTTAGGTAGAAAGGTTTTGGTTTGCCTTTTTTGGGGGGCTGGGGAAGCGGGGGAAAGGTTCATGTCCACATTGCTAAATACTGTAAATTTATATATTATTTATGTTTGTTGCACACAAATTACACATACTGAAAAGTAAGAAAGGACATAACAATGAGCGGCAGGTTCTTCTGCCCCTTACTTTGGAGCCTTGTGTTATTTCTAACCCTTTGTATGTGTTGACTGTTGAGTCCTGTAACAGTCCAATGAGATCCACACAGTCCTTTTTTGTAGAAAAGGCAAACAGCCTAGCAAGGGCCGGTCACTTGACTAGAGGGAGTGGGTGGGGTTTTCTGAGAGTCTGGGTCTAGGTGAGTGCTCCTAGCTACCACCCTCTGCTGAGTGAGCGGATCCAAGTATTAACTGGATTAATTTGAAGAGCTTGCTTTGCAAGAGCAGAGTTCATCTTCAGGGGGAAAAGCTCCGGTGCTGGCCTCGAGTTGCATCTAGCCTTGCCTGGTTGTGTATGATCGAAAAGGGATCATCCACCTCCTGTCTCAGTGGCCTAAGGCTTCAGGAGCCATTGATGCTGATGCTGCACAAGGAAATAGGAACACCTCAAGTCTGCTGTCTTTCTTTGTTGTTCTTTTGAGACAGGGTTTCTATTATGGAGCTCTGGCTGTGTCCTAGACCATGTCTGCAATCTTGTCCTTGGCTGTTTTGTTTGCAAATGCAGAGCTTGGAAACAGTGATTCCTGCACGCCATGTTATTTGACTTTATCAAATTATAGTACTATGATGTGGTACAGGCTGGCCATGGCCTGAGATTTTTGATACCTTAAATAAAGATTATTTTTGTTTTCGCTCCAGTTACTGCACTCAGTTTTATCATGTGGAATTGTTACTAATTTATTGCATGTCTGTGGGCATGGTTTGTGTGTTACAGTGTGTGTGTTTGTGCTGTCTGTCAGAAGACAACTTTGTGGAGTAGATTTTTCTCCGTCTACCTTTACATGGGCCTTGAGGACTGAACTCAGGCCACCAAGCTTGTGCTACAAGAGCTTTTACCTGCTAAGACATCTCATTGACCCTACACACACACACACACACACACACACACACACATACACATATACACACACACATGCACATTGTATACATAGACAAGCTAGCACAACACATCAATAAAAATAAGTTTATGGGGAAAAATTGAAAAAGGTTCTTAGAGTCTTTCCCATTTTCTGAACGAAAAGGAACTCTGGGGATCCTAGTGACTGAGTGCTTGAACTGAAAGTCTTGTTAGACTTGTGTTCCTTTTATTTTTATTTTTTCCAGTGCTAGTGAAACAGTCTTGAAATGATGCAGTCTAGGGGTCTTGATTGGGTTTCTCTGCCAGGTGAGGAATTATAGGATGGAAAAATCTGCAGCCCAACAGGTAGCAGCAGAGAACTCTCTGCAGACAGAATCAGCAGTTCAGCAGTGCGAGGAAAGAGGAGGCATGCTCGCTGCAGACCGTAAAGACCCTCTGCAAAGCTGAAAACCCAGGCTCTTCTGAGCCCTGGGGGTTTAAAGCCTCTGAAGAGCCTTCCTTCCCCACTTTAGGGTTGTCGAGCATGAAGACATACAGGATGGGTGATGGGTTCACAACTGTTGTGTGACCTGTGTGATCAGGCCCTGAAATTGTTGGGTCAGTCCATCAGCAGGGGCCTGCTGGTGGGAAGATGAGGAAGAAGCCAGCTGTCTTGGAAATTTACCACCTTTATTACTAGCTTTGGCTCCTCTCTCTCCCTCCCTGTCTGCCTACCAGAGAGTCGTCCAACTCCTAGTCTCTCACTAGGCTTGAACCTAGGACATGCATGCTAAGCAAGTGCTTTACCACTCAGCTGGACAGGGTTTCTCTGTGTAGCACTGCCAGCAAGCTCTGTTTTGTTTTGTTTTGTTTTGTTTTTTTGAGACAGGGTTTCTCTGTGTAATAAGCCCTGGCTGTCCTGGGACTCACTCTGGAGGCTGGCCTCAGAGATCCTCCTGCCTCTGCCTCCCGAGTGCTGGAATTAAAGGTATGGGCCACCACTGCCCGGCAGCAAAAAGTATTTTTAAACTCAGACATTTACTAAACTCTTACTGCATGTTGGACACTCTGGGTCTCCTGATCTAGCCAGTCTCTTACATGTGTATCGATTCAGCTCTCACAGATGTTAGTTTACTGACGATCGTACAGCTAATGAAGTAATAAAGTCACTATTCAATTCCAGATGTGTCTGAGTCTGAACTTGGGTACTCCTGGGTACTCTAGACCCAGTGGAAACATGAGGCCTTGAGAGTGCACACAGTGGTTTCAGCAGGCTGACCAGAACTTGAAGATAGGTGATAGACATTGGGGGACATTCATTTACCTCACTGCTTTGTGATTTGTAAATAATCCTAAAGCAAAGGAAGTCATTTGAGTGCTCTGGCGGCTCTTCTTCCTTACCTTCCTCCCTCCTGTTCTCCTTAGTTTTGTTTTTTGAGATGGGGTCTTGAACCTATAGAGCAAGAAATGTTGGCCTCGAAACTCATTCCTTGCCTCAGCTTCCTGCCTTCTGGGCCTGCAGGTGTGCGCCTCCACACCACAAGGCATCTCCTTTAGATCAATAGCACCCACACTAAAGGTAAATGGAGTATTAAAACGTAAGGCACCCTTGGTAACACATGGCTCTGTATGTGTGGAGGGAAAGAAGTGAATGGTAAGGAGACCGTTCAGGTCTCAGCTTCTTTCCTCCCCATCCCCATCACCTCTCACCCCTATCCGGGAACAGAGAGAAAGTTGTTAAAGCCCCCTCTTCGTTATTTTTAAATCTGACTGCTCTAAGGACTGATTAAACTAGGTTTTCTAAGTGAGCAGTTTCTTAACCTTGACTTAGTAAAACATTAAAACATTCATGGCACCTGCTACTGCCCCCTGTTCTGCAATGTGGGAGCTAATCCAGCGGTTTCTCGTCAAATGCCAGTGTTGTGCAATTGTAGAATTACAGCAGGCCTGGAGGAGGGGGAGCTAGTGAGCAAGAGCCACATCAGGCAGCATGGTAGACGGAAACACCCTTTCAGGACAAAACCCAAGTGAGTGCTAAGAGCCACCCGCACCTCCCAGTATGGTTTGTATGTACCCTTGGCCGGCCCTGAACTGGTAATCCTCCTGTCTCATCTCCTGAGTGTTAGGAACACAGACATATGCCATCAAAAGTCAGCTGATATTCCTTTTGTTGTTGTTCTGAGATAGGATCTTACTGTGTGCAGCTCTGGCTGTCTTGGAACTTACTAGTAGACCAAGCTGGCCTTGAACTCACAGATGTCCGCCAGCCTCTGCCTCCCAAGTGCTGGCTTTATATATTCGGTTTTAAGCCTACTTTTCCCCCTTTGTTTAGATTGGTGATTTTGATCTTTTAGTTTATAGGTTCTTTCCTCTGGGCCATCCATTTGACTTTCCAGGCTATAGCTACAGCTTTCTGTTACTATGTGAAATATCCAAGGTAACTTCTGAAGAGAAAAGTTTTGGTTTGGTTTATGGTGTTGAGATTACAGCTTTGGGCCTCTGGTGCAGCAATTGGATGGCAGTGACTGGAAGTCTACGGCAGAACAAATGGCTGATTTTGGTCACGAAGCAACAGAGAAGAGGAAGCTATTGAAGTCCCATTATGGTTTTTGTTGTTGTTTGTTTTTGTTTTCCTTTTTCTGAGACAGATTCTCTGCATAGCCCTGGCTGTGTCCTGGAGCTTGCTCTGTAGACCTGAGTACTGGGATTAAAGTTGTGTGCCACCCCTGCCCACTGAGGTTCCATAATCTTGTCAATGGCATGTCTACAGTGACAAAGCTCCTACTGGTGCCCACTTTATAGGCCTCTGTAGTGCCTTCCACGTGGGCCATGGGGCCAGGCTTTCCACAGTGGACCTTGAGGGACACTGATAACAAAGTCACAGCAGAGTCTATCTACTGAGCCTCTTGTTTTGGTTACTCTAACTTAGTTCTAAGATAACTAGTGGTTCTTTGTGTCTCTTCTTTAGACTATTTTGCTGAGGCTTCCTAGTTTTTCATTTGTTTCCAGGTACTGATACTTGTTGGCTGAAGCATTTTTTATCATAGCTCCTAAGTATTTTGTCATGTAATTTTCTGTCTCTGTCATCTTGCTATTGGCATCTGTTGGTTGTCTTTCAAAAATTCAGGGTAGAGTTTCTCAGTGGAACCCTGGGCATTTCATTGTAAAATCCTGGGTCTGCCTGACTTTTCTCTTTAAATCCTGACACGGAGCTCAGCGAGAGGAGGGAGAGCACTTGTAGGCACAGGGAGTCTAGGAGGAGCCCTACTGGGTGTCTAGGGACAACCACAGTGTGGAGCCTTAGAACACAGTGTGAGATCTTAGAACTTGCCAGAAGCAAGTGCCTTCTCCACCTTTCCACCCCTGCTTCCCAGTATGACCTACCTGCACTGGCTTTTCCTTTGGATCTCTGTGGTGCCTGTCATGAAGTCAGGGATCCTGCACCGACCCTGGATTCTCTGAGATTGCAGTCCTGCAATGTGAGGCTGGTTTTGAATGCTTTCCTTGAGCTCTTTTATTTTACTATTTATTTCTTATTATTCTGTGTGTGCCTTTGTCACAGCACACATATGGAGGACAGTGGGCAAATTTGTGGAGTAGAGTCTCTTCTTCCACCATTATGTGGGTTTTGGGGATCAAACTTAGTTCATCAGCTGTGATTTACCTGGTGAGTCATCTCGCCGGTCCATTCCTTTGGTTCTTTAAAAAAAATTGTACGTTTTTATTTTAGGTGTATGAGTGTTGGTCTGCATATATGTTTGTGCCTGGTGCTCATGGAGGCTAGAAGAGGGCTTTAGAGCTCCTGGAACTGGAGTTACACACAGTTGTGAGCTACCATGTGGGTGCTGGGAATTGAACCTGGGTCCTCTGGAAGAGCAGCCAGTGCTCTTAACGACTGAGCCATCTCTCCAGCCCCTTCTTAGATTATTTTAAAACACAATATAGCTAAAAAGTAGACCTGCTTTAGAAAGTAAATTTTTACACAGTTTGCAGTATTAGGACTTACTTTCTGATTCATTCTGACTACAAATTCTGTATATATTCTGTTATTAATAAAAATTAGTATTTTTTAAAATTAAAGTTCACTATCCTATGATTTCTGATTATAGTGGTGTCTGAGATTCTCTTTATATGGATGTCCCTTGTTTCTTTTTTTCAAGTTCTTTGTGACTTCTGTTATTTAATTGAGGAAGCTTTGGCATTGGCTATGGAACGAACCCAGGGCCTTGTAAGCACTGTATCATTGAGCTGTACCCTCAACTACTAAGTACCCAGTGCTAGTTAGGGATTCAGTAACTTTTTACTGATGTTCTGAATGTTTCAGCATTACTTTAGGAAAACAGTACCTTCTCCAACCCAGAATGTGTATCATCAATGATTATAGTTTGTATTAGGAAGTGACAGAGGCATTGTCTGTGGAGGGAGAGAAATGGAATAGAAAATATTTTTTTGTAGACTTAATTTCTTTAAGACATGTTGTGAGTTCAAATGCGCCCCCCCCCCCCCCCCCCCGGGGTTCTCTTTGTAGCCCTAGCTGTCCTGGAACTAGCTCTGTAGACTAGGCTGTCCTCAACTCAAAAGATCTGCCCGCCTCTGCCTCCTGAGTGCTGGGATTAAAGGTGTGCGCCGCCGCCGCCGCCGCCGCCGCCGCCGCCGCCGCCACCACCACCACCACCACCACCACCTCCCAGCCTCAAATGCTTTTTGACTCCAAAGGAAACTCAAGAATTCTGGTGTGTTGCATGGGGAGTGGTGATGGGGAGTGGTTGGTAATGGAAATTGCCTTCTGCTCCTGGGCACTCATGTGGTTGTGTTTGCTGTGTGTGGAAACAAGCGGACGGACTTCCATGTCTTGCACACTTTTTTGCTTTGGTAAGTCCAAACCCCAAAAGGACTTGTTCAAATGAACTGGGATGAGAAAGTTGGCCACACTATGCAGGATTAGTGGAAGTGATTAGAATGTTTCTGTCCTGAGCCATTGTAGCTCAGGCTGGCCTCCAGCTTGCTATGTAGTAGAGGATAATTTTGAACTCCTGATCTTCCTGCGTTTATCTCTCAAGTGCTGGGATTATAGGATGTGCTACCATACCACCCCCCACCCCGGTCTCCCTTTTAATCTTGGAGCATACCTAATAAAAATTAAAGAGTTGTTTGACTTGGACTTGGGAAAATTCTACCTTGTTCATCATTGCCTCAGGGAAGTTAACTGTTCATTCAATAACTAGGATTAGGAAAAGCTTATACAAGTGCCTGACTATTTTCTTGCTCCATGAATTTATAGTGGGGTATTTATAGTGGATTCTTTTTTTACTGGGAGATGATTGGCAGTTATTTAACTCTTTGGAGACAGACCTTTATAAATGTCCTGGTTTTATGTTACCTTATACAGCATACTGTTGCCAGGTGTGGTGGTGCACACCTTTAATCCCAGAACATGGGAGACTGGGGCAGGTGGATCCCTGTGAGTTTGAGGCCAGCCTGGTCTTTGAAGTGAGTTCTAGGACAGCCAGGACTACACAGAGAAACCCTGTCCTCCCCAGCACCGCCCCCAAAAAAAGAATATTGTCAGACCTGTGGCAGCCTTTGCCTTTGCCTGGGTCAGGAATGTATGTATCCTTGGGCATGGTGCATGTTTCAGCATAGCAGCCTGGATTAGTGAACTTCCTGTTGCTGTGATAAAACACTGTGACCAAGGCACCTTAGAGAAGGAGGGGTATCTTGGGCTACTTGGGTCTAAAGGAATAAGAGTGAGCCCATCACCATCACAGTGGGAAGCATGGCAGCAGGCTCCATGCTTGCAGGCCACAGGCTTGGCTGCTGGAGCAGCAGCTGAGAGCTCACATTTCAAACCAAAATAGGAAACAGAACAAATTGGGAATGGCTTATGGCTTTTGAAACCTCAAATCCCATACCCAGTGACATACTTCCTCCACCAAAGCCACACCTCTTGATCATACCCAAACAGTACCACGAACTGGGGACCAAGTTATTTTGTCTTTTTTTTTTTTTTCTTTCTTCAGAGCTGAGGACCGAACCCAGGGCCTGCGCTCTACCACTGAGCTAAATCCCCAACCCCGGGACCAAGTATTCAAATACCAAAAAATATCAGGGACATTTCAGTCAAACCATCACACAGATATTAGCCAAATGTGACCTTATTTTTTGGTTTTTCAAGACAGAGTTTCTCTGTGTAGCCCTGGCTGTCCTGGAACTCACTCTGTAGACTAGGCTGGCCT
This sequence comes from Peromyscus aztecus, assembly GCA_902168405.1. Lineage (NCBI taxonomy): Eukaryota > Metazoa > Chordata > Mammalia > Rodentia > Cricetidae > Peromyscus > Peromyscus aztecus. The sequence goes on from CABHPQ010137898.1 coordinate 8,463, forward strand.
TGAACTCAGAACAAATGAGACTTCTAAAGATAGGTAAAATGAAATCTTCATTACATTGGGACTATCCTTATTTTAAGTAGTCATTAGCCAGATGTTGCTGCTGGCTGTCACACTGGAAAGTGGTAGTAAAGTCTCCTTTGTAGTACAAAGCATCTGGGGCAATGCTCTACTGGACTGGACTGGTCATTTCTAAGAAGAAACTGAGGCAAATGAAAGACCAAAGCAATAAGACCCGCATTTCCACCCTTCTTGCTGCTCCTAGTGTTTCTGGGTGGAATTCATGGGAAGCTCTGCATGAGTGTCCTTGTTTGTGATCTTGTTTTTAAATGTTTGATTCTCTTTCCAGGCTGGCAGTGACGGAGAAAGCATAGGAAACTGCCCCTTTTCACAGAGGCTCTTCATGATTCTGTGGCTCAAAGGAGTTGTGTTTAGTGTCACAACCGTTGACCTGAAAAGGTAAGACATGACTGTGGTGTGGAACTGGCTTGCAAGTTTGTAGTTTACCTGTAGCTTGGATCCTTTTCTTGTCCTTTGCTTTGATTGCACATGAAGGAAACACATGTTATTCAGGTTTTCTGTTTAAGGCTAGATTTATTAAACGAGGTGGGGGTGGGGGGAGATAGTGTACGCCTTTAATCCCATGGAGGCAGAGGCAGGCCAGCCTCGTCTACAGAGTGAGTTCTAGAACAGCCTGGGCTACACAAAGAACCCTGTCCTGAAAAAACCAAAACCAAAATAGAATGACATTTCCAAATCATAGTATTTCCATTGGTGCATTCGCCACCCTTGGCTGTGCAGTCTGGGTTTTCCTTGGACTCTGTCTGTCAACCTTAAATCTCCTGAGCAGCACCTGAAGCCAAGCTTTAATGTGGATGCAGCATAGTCTTGAGTTTCTCAATGTGAACCTGAGCCACAAAGAGCTTTGCTTTCTGGCTGACATCTTCCTGATCTCAAGTGTGCTAAAATGTGAACAATAGCATTTGGATCCTGAGGGAGAACCGAGGTGGGGACACAGTTTAGTTAGTGGTAGAGCACTTGTCCAGCTGGTGCCACAAAGACTGGGGACAGTCACGGTGTGAGGTGGGCGAAGACAAGAACAGGAGCTGTAGAAGCTGAATAATGTGTGGTCTGTTTCATTTAACCTATTTTTCAGGGAATAATGTATTTTCTGTGATATGTAAATGATATCTGGTATAAAATAAGAGTAGTCTTGCTAGGTTTCTCTCCGTAGGCCAGAATATGGGAGGCTAAGAAGAGTTCTGACAAGTAGGAAGCCCCCCCCCCCCCTTTTTTTTTTTTAAATCCAAGAACTTTTATTTTTCCTTAGCAAATGTGTCTGAAGAACACTTACATTCCCACAGTCCCCAAAGACAGATCCTCAATAGTTCTCCAGACAGTCAGCCTAACCAAAATGGTGAACTCCAGGTTCAGTAAGAGCCTATTCTTGGGGCTGGAGAGTTGGCTCCAAAGCACTGACTGTTCTACTGGAGGACCTATTGGAGGACCTAGCTTCAATTCTCAGCATCTACACGGCAGCTTACCACTGTCTGTAACTCCAGTTCCAGGGGATCAGACACCCTCTTCTGGCCTCTGGAGAGCACCAGGCACGCAAATGGTACACAGATATACATGAAGGCAACACACACACACACACACACACAGACACACACACCAAAATTAAAATAAAAAAAGATTTGTACCAATGGAAAATCTAGGTTCTGGCAGTGAAATGTATTCAGTTTTTTGATGGTGTATTTGAACCCAGGGCCTTGTGTGTGCTAAGTTAACACTGAACTATCCCATAGCCCCACACAATGCTCTTGACATAGATTCATAAATGCCACAGTCTTGTTTGCTAATTACCTTTAAGCATTTCAGGTTGTTAAGAGTGTCTAGGGAAGACTGATCAGGCTGCTCTTTAGCTGGGTGGGTGACTCTTCTCTGGGAGGCAGAGATAGGAGGATTGTTGTGCATTCAAATTTGACCTGAGCTATAGAGTGAGAGAGACTTTGTTTCAAAAAGGGAAGAAAGTGTATTTGTTGAAACTAACCAGTCTTTCAGGAACCCCTCAGAGATAGTCTATGAATGTAGAAAATCAGCCTTTGATGTCAGCTAGTAAGAGTTAAAATGACTGCAGGCTCCTGAGAAGGCACGGGCATTCGTGTTGGACAGAGCTAGTTTAAGAATGGAAGAAGTCATACGGTAACCCTGCTATTACTTTTATTTTCCTACATATATTCACAAAGGAAGTTCTCAGTATAACTCCTAAAAATAGACCATACCCCAGACACACACCCTTCCTATGTCCTAAACTACGGGTGCCCTCCCATTCCAGTTCTGGCTTGGAAGAAATGAGCTGACGGCCATGCTTTGAAAAGCTTTCTTTGACCGGTTGAGTACAGTGCCTGATTGTCTGAAGACCAGGAATACTGAATCTGGTGGGGAAGCGAAGGAGTGCATCAGGGCCTAGTTCTCATTTACAGACTCCGTAAGGCATTATTGCTGCGGGTTGGTTGATATGAGGGCTGGTAGATTTGAGAGTATTGTACTCCATATACAAAAGTGACACATAGGAAATAGGTGTTTGGGGTCTTATAGCCAGAAAATACCAAGGATGTGCATTTTTCTAGGGTTATGCATCAGATCAATAGCAGAGAACACCTGAAGTTAAGGTCTAGTACATCTAAAACATATTTCCCTCCTAGAGACAGGGTTTGCAATATTCCCAGGTGGCACTGCTGTGCCCTGCCCTCCCATTGCCAAGGAGAGGTATTGCAGGTGTGTGATATCACACTCAGCTTAAAAGCTGAGGAGGGTAAAATGAAGGTTCACAAGGCCATGGTGACTCCCTCCCCCTCCAGCCAGGTCATCAGTGTTCTTTCATGGAGATCGTTGCTTTTAGGCAAGGTCTGTGATATTTATCCGTTCAGATCTTTCCTACGAGCTTATAGAGTTTTGAACATTCTTAAAAAGAAAGTAACCCAAGAGAATGAACATTGGCTCAGAAACAACATATAATAAAGTTGTCACCAAAGAGTGAAGCACTCTGTGCTATGAAGTACCTTCCATAATATCTACTTAGTTTTAAAGCTTTGTAACTCTTTTTAGAAATCTGTGGGGGAGAAAATACCCGCTGAGCTTATTTTCCTGCAGATCTTAGAAACTGCCCACTTCCACAGTGAAAGTACTGATCCCAGAGCAAGCCAGCGCAGAGTGACGGCCCCCCGAGAGCTACTGAGAAGCCCACCAGCACTCGGAAGCAGTGATTGTTAGCTTTCATGCACGAGAACAGGCGGGTCTGGCTCTGGCACAGTGGCGTGTGTTCTGAGTCTCAGTTGGTGTTAATGACTGTGCTGGCATATGTTCGCCTTCTGTGAGCCTTCAACACCGCCTTTGCCTGCTCTCAGTGCAGCCTCAATGCTTTAGTGGGAGTTGTTTCCAAGCCCGTTTCTCTGTTCTTGATGAGGTTGTGTTAAAGGCATTTTAGATAAAATGGCATCCAGGCTACAGAAAGAATCTATTTCAGCAATTGCTATTTGAACAAAAGCTGCAGATAAACATACATTAGAACCGGGAGTCCAGCAGCAGACACTATCACATAGCATCACGGGGAGGAAGAAGCAGGGTGGCTTGGGAGAAAGGAGTAAGGCCTGGCTCTGCACCGAGATCCCCGAGAGAAGTTCCCGAGTCTGAGGGCAAGCAGCCTCATCTTCTTGGGGTTAGTTACTCGTTCAAGTTAGGACAAACGGAAGGTTAACCTTCAGTATCAGCTGTGTGATGGGCAGTGTTCAAGGTACTTTTGACTATTTTCAGACCATTTTGGCATCTTTTTTGAGACAGGGTTTCTCTCTATGTAGCCCTGGCTGTCCTAGATAGAACTCCCTTTGTAGACCAGGCTGGCCTCGAACTCAGACATCCACCTGCCTCTGCCTCCCAAGTGCTGGGATTAAAGGCCTGTGCTACCACCAGCAGCTGGTTTTGACCTCTTAATGAATAGAGTTTATTGGTTTACAGGGCTTGTGTTGGCTGACAGGCACATGGCAGTAACCAGGGTTTTAATTTGAAGACTTGTATGTACTACCCTCATTCTTCCCAGGAGTTCCTAAGCCAGAGACTAGTGTCTCTATTGCTCTGTTACATCATAGTCCAACCTTCCAGTACTATAGCTAGGCATTACAGGTAAGAAGGGAAGAGAAAGCAGGAAGTATAAGAAGGTGAAGGTGTGCGTGTAATCTCAGAGTTTGGGAGGCAGAGGCAGGAGGATGGATCCCGGTTGAGTTCCAGGCTAGCCAGGGCTACATAGTGAGATGTTGTCTCAAAAGACAAAAACAAAACAAAATATAAGATTGGTAATCTGATGAGAGACAATCGGAAGGACACACACTAAGACACCTGCCTCTGTACGGTAATGACCTGTTTGGGGAAGTGCATAGACATGATAACTTTTAGAGGTTAGCTGTGTGTGTGTCTGTCTGTCTGTGTCTGTCTGTCTGTGGTGTGTGAATGTGTGTGCAGCCAGAGGGGAATGTTGGGTGTCCTGATCTATCACTCTCATCTTCATCCCCTGAGAACTGGCGCTCTTTTATTTTATGTGTGTGGGTGTTTTGCCTGCATATCTGTCTGTGCACCACTTGCATGTCTGGTGCCCACAGAGGCCAGAAGAGAGCATCACATCCCATAGATCTGGAGTGACAGATAGTTTGTAGCCTACTCTGTGGGTGCTGGGAATTGAACCTATGTTCTTGGTAGCTAGTTCTCTTAACCTCTGAGCCTTTGCTCCATCTCTGAGAACAGGGTCTCACCATTTTGGCCAGGCTGGCTCTTGAGATCTGCCTGTCTGTCCAAATGACAGGCACATGTGCCCATCCCAGGATTTGACCTGAGTCCTGGGGATCTGAACTTTGGTCTTCATGCTTGTCTGGCAACCACTTTCTATACTGACCCATCTCCCCAGCCCTAACATTAGCTCTCTATCATAAAAAGCAGTCATGTCTGTCATAATACCAATGAATCATATTTTCTACGTGCTTTCCCTTGAGAGAATAAATGGAGGTCATTTTTTGAAATCCTGGGAAATGTACAGTTCTATTCTCTGTTAAACATGAGAAATCATCTTACTTGCACCGTCATAATTTCCTTCTCCAAATGTAGGCATACCATTTGTAATACAGTACGTTGATCAGACTCAGAGTCAAGTTACTGTAGTAACAACATTGTTATGGAGGATTATTGTGGTAGCTTAAACTTCAATGTATTTTCTTAATAGTTTAAAATATAACAACAGAACCATGAAAATGATTGTACCAAGCCTTTGAAAAGGAGTTATAAACTCAGAGCAAAATCTAATTTCCAAATAAACCCACAAGATGTTTTCAGTTTTATTATGTCTCAAGCTGGGCATGGTGGTGCATGCCTGCAATCCCAGGGTTATAAGGAACAAGAATCTTTAGTTCCAGGCCAGCCTGGGCTACATGTGAGGCCCTGTCTCAAAGCAGCAGCTGCAGCAGCAGCAACCATCCCTCGAAACAACAGTCCACCATCATGTATGTCTTTCTTGCCCTATTTTCTCAGGTTGAGAAATGGGTGACATTTCCTGGTAGATCTTCAGTAACGGCTGCGTGAATGACACGTGCAGAGAGTAATGTAGTGGAACAGGAGGCCTTCTAGAGAATTGCCGGTTTCCTGTGGCCATTAGTCATTCAGGAAAGGCGACTTCATCTTCCTTCATGAAGCTGCTGAGGCTTAGTTCAGGCCTGCTGTTCATCTCAAGACAGTTTCACAAATAGATTTTGAACTAGACACTGTGTGTCTGTCCGTCTGTGTGTGTTTGTGTTTTTTTTCCTTCTTTGCTTTTTCCATAGGAGAATTTTGCTACTGCATGGTTTTTTTTAACCTTTCCAAGAGAATGTCAGAGAGAGTAAATCCTGAGGCTGCTAAGAGTGAATTAGAAAAGTATTTTTCTACCATTTCATAATTGCTTACTACAGCTAGCACAATGGAGACCCTGGCAACAAAAGTAGCTACCACAGTTAGTTAATCTCTCATTCTATTGGGCATGATAAATTTAATTCAGTAGCTATATACATCTCGATTGGCTTTGAAAATTATAAATTTATAAACTCAAGCTCCAGTTGCTTTTGGGATATTATCATAGAAGGACACCAACGTGCAGAATGGCTTGTTAAGGAAGGGAATGGCTCAGTTGCCTTTAGCCTACTGGCTATGGGTGAGATAGGACCTCTGTTGGTCTTTTCTGTATCAAACACACAGATTGCAAGCCCAGTGCCACTTTGAGATCTTTGGCAGCAATTAACTATGCAGCTCACACATGATTGAGCCTGTATGATAATGAGTATTCAGAGACGGGTAATTCCTGGGGGGCACTCACCAACCTAAGACAGAGCACCTGTGTGGCCTGGGCAGGCGTCTCCATGACGGGTAAGGTGATCTGCTGACGTCCCACACAACCCAAGTCAGAAGCTCATTTTTTAATAAGAGGGGGACCTGTA
>CABHPQ010137900.1:9217-20557 GCA_902168405.1 Peromyscus aztecus
GGGCAAATGCCTCTCCAGGGCAAATGCCTCTCCAGGGCAAATGCCTCGAGTTTCTGGTCCTCACGCCTTATATACCTTTCTCCTTTCTACCACCACTCCCTGGGATTAAAGGCGTGTGTCACCACGCCTGACCATTTCCAATGTGGCCTTGAACTCACAGAGATCCAGAGGGATTTCTGTCTCTGGAATGCTAGGATTAAGGGCGTGTGCTACCACTGCCTATCCTCATGTTTAATATTGTGGCTGTCCTGTTCTCTGACCCCAGATAAGTTTATTAAGGTACACAATATTTTGGGGAACACAATACCACCACACACAGTACCTGTCTTCTGCCTTACTTCACTTGGCACAATGTCCTCATGCTTCATTCATCTTGTCCTAAATGGTGAATCGCTTCTTTTCCATGGCTGAATCCTATTTCATTTTCTTTATTCATCCAGTCATCACAGAATACTTGTTCTTACATCTTGGCTGTTGTGAATAACACTGCAAAGCACATGAGGTCAGACACCTCATTTCCTTTACCGAAATTTATAGTCCAGTTTTCTAGAGACACTTCTGTGCTGCTTTCCATTATGACTGTACCAGTTTATATACATTTTGAAAAATATAAATCAGATCAGGAATTTACTCGATTAAACTTAGTAACATCTTCAAGCCTCATTTAGCTAAACTCTCAAGCCCTTCCCTTAATAGGTTCCAATGTATCCAGGACAGTTATGACTTATTATTTTGCACTTATTATAAATAGCCCATGTTACACTTTCAAGTGCACTAGGAGATAACAAATTATATGCTCATTCTAGAATGGTTGTATCGTAATTTAATTATAATCCAGAGCCTTTAACATAAAGTTTGAACCAATTTGGTTATAACTTGGTTCATATTTGGTCTGGTTGGCTTTGAGCTGTGTTTAGAAATAGTCTGGGTGCCTTGTGTGGGACAGTCTTTCAAACTCCATAGTAATGGCCTTTACTGGGCCCAGCATTCTTCCAGGTGTGGTAGCCTGCCAGAGGTGGAGCCAAAGTACCAGCCCTGATGCTGTGGCTCAGTGTCTGTCTCTTGTTTGCACATAGCCACCTTCCCTCATAATCCTTCCAAGTGAGATCTTGCCTGAGTGCTGCTGTGTCTATTTCTAGTGCTATACAAGGGATGACCCGGTGAATATTTGCTAAGCCTGATGAATAAACCTTGTAATGTAATAGTCACAACCCCATTTGTATTCTGTAAAAGACAACTCCCATGTACCCACTTACTGGACAGACAAAACTCTCATGATGGTGCCTAACTGTAATGCCAACTCTCACTTTGAAGCCAGCCTGGGCTGTATAATAGCAAGACCTTGTCTCAAAGCCAAACAAAGCAAAATAAAGCAAAACACAAAAACACAAAAGAAATAAATGAAAAAAATGAAAAGAATGACAGGACTAAGCCTGGAACCTGGTTTCCAGAGTTTCAGGGGGTCCCACTGGGGCTACCCCAAAGGGGTATGCCTGTAGCCCCATGGCGAATCCTACACGAGATTCTGGGGCTATTTCTTGGACTGTCGTCCTATAGGTTAGTCAGAATGTAGGCAGTTCTATACAATGGGGGGTGGAGGTGGGATGGCAGGTGTAGGTCAAAGCTCCCCGACCCCGGCTGCCCCCCTATCAGGGATGGGCACAGATAATATGGCTGTCTTCAACTATGTGACTTGAACTAAGAAAGTATCTGCTTTATTCCTTGGCTCATCTTCTCTGAACTCCCACAGCCTTCAGTACAAATGTGTATCTTATATTATAGAACACTTGCCTGGTTATTCATCTCCTCTCTGTAATGTGTCTCCCAAATCATGACATGGAGACTTACTATGGAAGCTCGCCCTTAGCTTAGGCTTGTTTTTGACTAGCTCTTGTAACTTAAATTAACCTGTTTCTATTGATCTATGTTCTGTCGCACACCACTTATCGGGCTTCCTCTGCGTTTTCTCATGTCTCCCACATGCCTAGATTTCTCCTCCTCTTTTTTTCTCTCCCCAGAATTCCCACCTATACCTCCTGCCTAGCTGTTCACTATTGAGCTTTTTATTATACAGTCACAGCAATACACCTTCACACTGTACAGATACCCCACAGTACCTTTCACTAAGTGTGAAGTCCCTCAGTGAACCTTGATGTTTGTCCCTAACAGATCAGAGCAGAGGTCAGCTGAGCCAGTCTGACCTGTTCCTTCCTGTGTTGCCGTTCCCTCCCAATTGAAACAAACCCTCCTGGAGGAAGGGGTGCAGCATGTGCCAGGCTCATAGAGCCACAAGAAACCCGGAAGCCTCACCAGCGCCCCCCCCCAAGTTATGTAACAGGGGAGGGGAGATTGTGCAGGGAACCCCAGGGAGGCACTTCCCTGACTTGTCACTTATTCTGATGTGTGGGTCTTTTTGGTGCCGCAGCTGCCTTTGAGTCACATGTGCTCTTGTACAAAACCCATGGACTGATTGGTTCACCAGCTGGACTGGATGGGATTGTTTCTTTGGCCTATCATTGCCCTCACTATCGGGCGTAAATACAAATAGGCTCCCCAGGAAAAGTCACACAGCACCTGTTGTGGTTGTAAGAGAATGAGGGAGCGAAGTACACTGGAGGACAATAGCTCTTGAGGATGCCTGGGCTGTGCTGCTCAGGCAGGGTCTGTGTGCACTGACCTTGTTTTGGAAGATAGTTCATTGTCTGAACATTACTAGAGGTGGGCCATATTCCAGCTTGTTTTAACTGGATTAATGCCATGTTTTCATTCCCCCCATCTCTTCCTGTACTGCTTGTTATTTATATATTTATTATGCAAATACAGACATTGAGCTCGTGTATCTCAGCTACTCTGGCATCTTCCTGACCTATTGAAAGCAAATCTGTGGGTCTTGATTAGAGGAAGCCCCTCCACAGTTAGTCATTAATCTGCCTAGAATGTACTTAGAATATGCTTTATTCCTTTTCTCTCTTTGTATCACTGATGTCTGAGTCACCATTGTTGGTTTTCTCCCTCTCCAGATATCTGTTATGAAGCAGTCCTTAATGAAAACCCAAACTGAATGGACAGACAGTAATAGACCCTTTGCTCTGAATTTCAGACCTGTGTATACAGAGGACAGAGTTCTGTGTTAGATACACCACTGCAAAGTCAGCTGCTAATGTGTCATGAGCTTGAGGTAAGTTAGGGTTCCTCAATTCCCCTCACAATCAACAATCAAAGAACATTAAAAGCAAGCAGGAGAAATTGAGCCACAGTGATCGGCACAATAGCAATCCATCAAGTCTTCACTCCTTGAAAATTTATTCAGTAGCTATTCATGTTGAAGGAGAGAAGAAAAGAGAGCAGAGAAAGAAGGTGAGAGAAAGGGAGAGTTGCGGGGGGGGGGGGGGGAATGAGAGGGAGGGAGAGAGGAAGAAGAGGAAAGAGATCTGTCAGAGCAGAACACAAAAGGCTTGGTTCTTTGGATATTAATTCCATTTGTTTAGCAGCCCTTCAGCATACACACAGCTATCGAAATGTTTTGAGTATATTCTGTGTTGTGAGGGGAAACGTTAGTTCCTTCTTTGTTTGTTTATTTTTGAGATAGGGTCTCCAGTAGCTCCTGCTAGCCTTGGCTGGCTATGTAGACAAGGATGGCTGTGAATGTCCGGTCCTCATGCTTCTTCTCTCAAGTGCTGGAGTCATGTGTGTACCACCACATCAGCTTCTTCAAGTATAATACCCAGAACCTCATTCTTCCGTGTTCAGGGAAGAGAGCATAGAAAAAAAGGGCTTAAGAGGCCTGGCATGTTGGTGCATGGCTGTAATTCCAGCACTTTGAGGGTGGAAGGCAGGAAGATCAGGATTTTAAGGTCATCCTCTGCTACATGGAGAGTTTGAGGCCAATTTAGGCTATGTGAGACCCTTTCTCAAAGAACAGAGTACACAAGAAGATACTCAATGATGTTTCTTTAACAAATCATGGTGAAAGACAAAAACCACATGATCATCTCATTAGATTCAGTAAAGACCTTTGACAAAATCCCAATACCCCTTCATAATAAAAGTACTGGAGAGACTAGGGATACAAGGAACATAACTCAACATAATAAAGGCAGTTTGCAGCAAGCCCATAGCCAACATCAACTTAAATGGAGAGAAACTCAAAACAATTTCACTAAAATCAGAAACAAGACAAGGTTGTCCACTCTGCATATCTATTCAATATAGTACTTGAAGTCTTAGCTAGAGCAGAACAACAACTAAAGGAGATCAAAGGTATACACATTTGAAAGATAGGAGTCAAAATACCTTTATTTGCAGATGATATGATATGATAGTGTACCTAAGTGACCCAAAAAATTCCACGGGGAAGCTCCTGCAGCTGATAAACACTTAGAGCAAAGTAGCTGGATAAAAGAAAATTAACTCACAAAAATCAGTAGTTCTCCTTTATACAAATGACACATGGTCTGAGAAAAAATCATGGAAATAGCACTTTTCACAATAACCTCAAATAATATAAAGTATCTTGAGGTAAAGAAAGTGAAAGACTTGTATGATAAAATCTTCAAGTATTTGGAGAAAAAAATGAGGAAGATATCAGAAGATGGAAAGATCTCCCATGCTCATGGATTGGTAGGATTAAGATAGTAAAAATGGCCATTCTACCAAAAACAATCTACAGATTTAATACAACCCCCGTCAAAATTCTAACACAATTCATTACAGGTTTTGAAAGGACAATTTTCAGCTTCATATGGAAAAACAAAAAAGCTAGTATAGCTAAAACAATCCTGAATACTAGAAGAACTGCAGGAGGCATCACTGTCCTGATTTCAAGTTGTACTACATAGCTATAGTTAAAAACAAAACACAGCATGGTATTGGTACAAAAATAGACACGTTGATCAATGGAGTCAAATTGAAGACCTGGACAAAAATCCACACACCTACTGACACCTGATGTTTTATAAAGAAGCCAGAAATATACCCTGGAGAAAAAACAGCATCTTCAACAAATGGTGCTGATGAAACTGGACAGCTGCATGTAGAAGAATGCAAATAGATCTCTGCTTACCACCCTGCACAAAACTCATCTCCAAGTGGGTCAAAGACCTCAACATAAAATCAGATACACTGAATCTGATAGAAGAGAAAGTGAGCCGGGCGGTGGTGGTGCACGCCTTTAATCCCAGCACTTGGGAGGCAGAGGCAGGAGGATCTTTGTGAGTTTAAGGCCAGCCTGGTCTACAGAGCGAGATCCAGGAAAGGCGCAAAGCTACACAGAGAAACCCTGTCTCGAAAAACAAAAAACAAAAAAAAACAAAAAAACAAAACAAACAAAAAAAAGTGAAGAATACTTTTGAACTCATTGGCACAGGAAAATACTTCACAACAGAACACCGTTAGCACTAAGATCAACAATTAATAAATGAGACCTCATGAAACTGAAAAGCTTCTGCATGACAAAGGACACCATCATTTGGACAAAGTGGCATCCTATAGAATAGTAAAAGATTCTTATCATCTTCACAACTGATAGAGGGCTAATATATAAGAACTCAAAAAAAGTGAACATCAAGAAAACAAATAACCCAATTAAAAATGGGGTACAGATCTAAACAGAATTCTCAGAAGAGGAAACTTAAATGGCTGAGAAACACTTAAAAAGATGTTCAACACCCTTAATCATCAGGGAAATGCAAATCAAAACTACTTCGAGAGTCCATTTTACACCAGTCAGAATGGCTAAGATCAATTACACAAGTGACAGCTCATGCTGGTGAGGATGCGGAGGAAGGGGAGTGTTCATCCATTGCTGGTGGGAGTACAAACTTGTGCAACCACTATGGAAATCAGTCTTGTGGTTCCTCAGGAAGATGGGAATCTATTTAACCCAAGAGTCAGCTATACCACTCTTGGGCATATACCCAAAGGACACTCCATCCTACCACAGAGACACTTGCTCAACCATGTTCACTGCTGCTCTCTTCATAATAGCCAGAAATTGGAAATAGCTTATATATTTTTCAACAGAAGTATGGATAAAGAAAATGTAGTACCTTTACATAAGAGTATTACTAGGCATTAAAAAAATGAAATCGTGAAATTCCCAGGTAAATGGATGGAACTAGGAAAAAACAATGATCCCGAGTGAGGTATCCCAGACCCAGAAAGGCAAATATGGTATGTATTCACTTATATGTTGATATTAGTTGTTAAGTCAACGATAACCCAGCTATAATCCATAGAACCACAGAGGCTAGGTATAGAGTAAGGAACTTGGAGGGCCAGAGAGCTCTCATTAGGAAAGGGAAATAGATAGTTATGGGTGAATGGGGGAGCTGGAATGGGAGGATCAAATGGCAAGCAGAGGGGAAAGGGGATATGAAGGAATATGGGGAGAGAGCACTGAAATTAGGGAGCATTTGAGGGGTAGTATGGAAACTTAGTATAGCAGAAGTTTCATCTAAATGAAATCAAATAATGGGGTAGACAGAGTCCCAACTGGCCCTCTCTTATCACCAAATGAAGCTTCCAGTATGAGATTGGGTTACATTTAATTGAGCTGTTGTCCAAAGGAGCCCCATGGAAATCTCCAAACCACATTAAAAACTTGATAGAACCTGCAAGAGACTGTGATACTTGAGTCAAGACACATGTCTTCCTTAGACACGTATCCCCTCAGTGCATGAGGCAGAAATGACACAGCAGAATGGAATAGTCAAGAATAGAAGAAGCCTGTGCTGTCTGGTGCAAAGTTGGGAACTGTCATCTCAGGAGAGGCAGATATAAGTCTGTCTTATACTTCCTCTAGTTCCCTGTGATTAGGCCTATTTCAATGTGTGAATGAAATGGCATTTCTTTGGCTCCCATTTCCCACCCTTGGGATGGAAGCTACGTGATGGATATTATGCCATTTGGAATACTAGGACCTCAATTCCTCATCCTTTGGCTCATGGAGTTGGAGTGACATGCTAAGAAGACTCGAGATATCTGTGCACTCACCCCCTGAATTCCACACTCCTCAAGTGGAGATGTCACTGTCATCCTTGCTATTAGCATTAGTGCTGTGACCAGTAGATTTATTTAACCAGGGGTGTTACTAAGGTCTGTGCTGTTCTCTGCTTCACTAAAAGCCAGAAGTTCTTGGAAGGACTAGGTTTATTCAAGGACGGCTTCAAGAATAATGGAGATTTAGATCTCCATCTGCAAAGGCTCAAGGGTGCAGAGAGCTTTGAGGGGGGCAGGAGAGGGTTGCACTGAGGTGAGGGCTGGGAATGGACAAGGACTTTTCTGCAGAGTCCTTCCTCTTTGGATGTCAGCCTCCTGGGGCAGCAGCTGCATTTTAGGCAAAGACTGTGTGGGAAGGATAGATTTCCAGGGAACAGTAAAAGATGAGGGGAAAGATTTGGAAGTAGAAATGAAGCCAAAGCTCTGGATTCATCCTTCATATCTAAATGTTCCTCTGAGATGACCAATGTCATGACTTTGAGACTCTGGACATGTTTCTGCCTTTGTACTCACAGAATAAGTATGGTTTCCATGCGCATTATCTCTGCACTGTCAGTTCTTCATTCCATTTCCATAGGGTGAGGAGATGGAGATGGAAAACTTTGGTCTTGACAAGATGAGATAGTGTAGATGTAATTCTAAACAGTCTTATTAAATAAGAAACACAGAGCCAAATAAAGAGTTAGAAGCCTAGAGACCCCATCTGGACAAGAGGTGAGTGCCTGGGCTCAGACCCAGAGAGGTCTACCCCTAGATCCCATCCCTAGGCACCAGCCATTCAGGGGAAGACCTCCCCAACTTGGCCCCAAGTTCTGGCCATCGGGCAGGATCCCCTCCACCCCCACCGGGAAGGTTCCCCTTCTCCAAGACCCCGGGCAGACCCTGCAATCTCCACGCCCTGCCCCCATGCCCATCTGCCCAAGACCCCAGCCACTTCCTGAGACTTAGAGACCAGCCCCCAGCTCCCTTCCTGCCCCGGAGCTCACATCTGGACAAGAGAGAGAGGCTTCCTGAATCTGTCAGCTCTGTCTGGACCAAGAGCGCTGATAAGACCAAGAACGAATCCACAAGGAGATGGGCAGATGTCAAGGCAGAAGTACATACAACAAAATGAAGAGCAGTACAACATCACCAGAGCCTAGCCCTCCTCCAACAACTAGACCTGAACATCACAAAAAGGAAGAAGCAGAAGAAAGCAACCTTATGAATAACATCATGAAGATGTTTATTCCATCATGAAGAGGCTTATATAGAAGAAATCACAAATGAAATTGAGGAAAAGACAAACAAAAAATGGGAAGAATGCTATAAAAAACTAGACGGAAGGACAAATAAAGCAGAAGAAATCAATAAATCCCTGAAAGAAAATCATGAAAAAGCAATAAAACAGATGAAGGAAACAGTCCAAGACCTGAAAAGGGAAATAGAAAAAAAATGAAGAAGACACAAACAGAGGGAATGCTGGAAATAGAAAATCTGAGTAAACAAACGGGAACTTCAGATGCAAGTATAACCAACAGAATGCAAGAGATGGAAGAGAGGATCTCTGGCATTGAAGATACAGTAGAAGAAATAGATTCTTCAGTCAAAGAAAACACTAAAGCCAACAAAGTCATGACCCAAAATGTCCAAGAAATTTGGGACACTATGAAAAGACCAAACCTACAAATAATAGGGATAGAGAAGGAGAAGAATACCAACTCAAAGGCACAGAAAATATATTCAACAGGATCATAGAAGAAAACTTTCCCAACTTAAAGAAGGAAATGCTTATGAAGATACAAGAAGCCTGTAGAACACCAAACAGACTAGACCCCCCAAAAAAGTCCCCTCGCCATATAATAAACAACTAAATGTACAGAATAAAGAAAGAATATTAAGAGCAGCAAAGGAGAAAGGCCAAGTGACTATAAAGGCAAACCCATCAGAATAAGACCCTATTTCTCAATGGAGACTTTGAAAGCCAGAAGGACCTGGACAGATGTAATGCAGACATTAAGAGACCATGGATGCCAGCCTAGACTAATATACCCAGCAAAACTTTCAATCATCATAGACGGAGTGAACAAGACATTCCAAGACAAAGCCAGATTTAAACAATACTTATCCACAAACCCAGCCCTACAGAAAGCACTAGAAGGAAAATTCCAACCTAAGGAAGTCAGATACACCCTCGAAAACACAGGCAATAGATAAGGCCACAGCAGTAAACCCCAAAGAAGAGAAGTACACACACACTACCACCAATAAATAACAGGAGTGAACAATCACTGGTCATTAATATCCCTTAATATCAATGGACTTAATTCACCTATAAAAAGACACAGGCTTACAGAATGGATACGAAAGCAGGACCCATCTTTCTGCTGCATACAAGAAACACACCTCAAGTTCAAAGATAGACACTACCTAAGAATAAAAGGCTGGGAAAAGACTTTCCAATCACATGGTCTTAAGAAGCAAGCAGGTGTAGCCATCCTAATATCCAGCAAAATAGACTTCAAACTAAAATCAATCAAAAGAGATCAAGAAGGGCATTACATACTCATCACAGGAAAGATCCACCAAGATGAAGCTTCAATTCTGAACATTTATGCCCCAAACACAAGGGCACCCACATATGTAAAAGAAATATTACTAAAGCTTGAACCACATATAAAATCCCACATATTAATAGTGGGAGACTTCAACACCCCACTTTCACCACTGGACAGATCTCCCAAAACAAAACTTAACAGAGAAATAAAGGACTTAACTGATGTTATGACTCAAATGGACTTAATATCTACAGAACATTCCATCCTAACAAAAAAGAATATACCTTCTTCTCAGCAACCCATGAAACCTCTATAATCGACCACATACTTGGCCACAAAGCAAATCTCAACAGACACAAAACAATTGGAATAACCTCCTGCGTTCTATCAGACCACCATGGTTTAAAGTTAGATTTCAACAACAACAAAAACTACAGAAAACTACAATCTTATGGAAACTGAATAATGCTCAACTGAATCACCAATGGGTTAAGGAAGAAATAAAGAAAGAAATTAAAGACTTCCTAGAGATCAACGAAAATGAAGACACCACATACCCAAACTTATGGGACACTATGAAAGCAGTGCTAAGAGGGAAATCCATAGCACTAAATGCACACATAAAGAAGTTGGAGAAATCTCACACTAGTGACTTAACAGCACACCTGAAAGCTCTAGAACAAGAAGAAGCAAAGTCTCCCAGGAAGAATAGATGCCAGGAAATCATCAAATTGAGAGCTGAAATCAATAAAATAGAAACAAAGAGAACAATACAAAAAAATTAATGAAACAAAGAGTTGGTTCTTTGAGAAAATCAACAAGATAGACAAGCCCTTATCCAAACTAACCAAAAGACAGAGAGAGAACATCCAAATTAACAAAATCAGAAATGAAAAGGGGAACATAAAAACAGACAATGAGGAAATCCAGAGAATCATCAGGTCATAATTCAAAAACCTCTACTCCACAAAACTGGAAAATCTAAAAGAAATGGATAATTTTCTGGATAGGTACCACATACCTAAGTTAAATCAAGACCAGATAAACTATTTAAATAGTCCAATAACCCCTCAGGAAATAGAATCAGTCATTAAAAGTCTCCCAGCCAAAAAAAGCCCAGGACCAGCTGGTGTCAATGCAGAATTCTACCAGATCTTCAAAGAAGAGTTAATACCAATACTCTTTAAATTGTTCCACACAATAGAAAAAGAAGGAACATTACCAAACTCCTTCTATGAGGCTACAATTACCCTGATTCCTAAACCAAACAAGGATACAACAAAGAAAGAGAAATACAGACCGATCTCCCTCATGAACATTGATGCAAAATACTCAATAAAATACTGGCAAACAGACTCCAAGGACACATCAAAACAATCATCCACCATGATCAAGTAGGCTTCACCCCAGGGATGCAAGGGTGGTTCAACATATGAAAGTCAATGTAATACACCATATAAACAAACTCAAAGAAAAAAACCACGTGATCATCTCACTAGATGCAGAAAAGACATTTGACAAAATCCAATACCCCTTCATGATAAAGGTCTTGGAGCGATCAGGAATTCAGGGAACATACCTAAACATAATAAAGGCAATTTACAGCAAGCCAACAGCCAACATCAAATTAAATGGAGAGAAACTCAAAGCGATTCCACTAAAATCAAGAACGAGGCAAGGCTGTCCGCTCTCCCCATACTTATTCAATATAGTACTTGAAGTTCTAGACAGAGCAATAAGACAACATAAGGAGATTAAGGGGATACAAATTGGAAAGGAAGAAGTCAAGCTTTCCCTATTTGCA
>CABHPQ010137901.1:0-42121 GCA_902168405.1 Peromyscus aztecus
AAAAAAAAAAAAAAAAAAGATCCACTCCTCTGCCCAAACCTACCAAACACATCATCCTCCCCTGGCCAACCATCCCCCACAAAATTAGTAGCCCCTGGAGGTACAAGCACCATTTGCACCATTTAGAACAAGAGGTGAGTGACTGGTATCCCAGCTAAACTGCCCCAATCTCTAGACCCTAAACCCCATGGCACATCCCATGCCCCTCCCTTTACCATCTCAATCCCAGCAGCCAGCCAGCAGATAAAAGTCCTGCAGGCAGGCTGATACACCACTGCTGTTACCCATTGGACCCTGTAACCTAAAAGACCCATCACCCTCCCTCTGGCCAACCATTCCCTGCAAAATCAGCAGGCCCTAGAAGCACAAGCACCATCTCCACCATTTGGAAGAAGAGCCCCTAGAGGCACAAGCACCACCTCTACCATTTGGAAGAAGAGCCCCTAGAGACACAAGTACCACCTGCACCAGTTGGAAGAAGAGCAGCCTCCCCAGGAACAGCCCTCTCCAGCAACAGCAGCATATCCTATAGGAACAAGTGCCACCCACACCAGTTGAAAGAACAGACACCACAGGCACAAGTCCACAGCAGCCAGAAGAACTGGACAATATGCTGGATCTAGATACCCAAACCCCCACAAACCTCAGCTGAGACAACCCTGCTTGACCTGACAACCATCCAATCAACAGAAAACTTGGTCATTCAGGCCAAAAGACAATAAAGGAAACAGACAATAAAGGAACAAAAGACCCATCCAACAAAGACATCACAAGAATCAACACATGCTCCTATAATTATCCCAAACCCAGAAGGGTAAATGGCAGTGTAAAGAATACATTCAACAACGTTAAGAGTAATATGGCACCACTAGAACCTAGTGACTCTGCAACAGCAAGACCTGAACATCCCAATGCATATGAAAGAGAAGAAAATCACCTTAAAAAATAACTTTATGAAGATGATGGAGGCCCTTAAAGAGGAAAGGGAAAATTCCCTTAAAGAAATCAAGGAAACAAACAAAGAAAATGGGAAAAAAATC
This sequence comes from Peromyscus aztecus, assembly GCA_902168405.1. Taxonomy (NCBI): domain Eukaryota; kingdom Metazoa; phylum Chordata; class Mammalia; order Rodentia; family Cricetidae; genus Peromyscus; species Peromyscus aztecus. Next base: position 1,041 of record CABHPQ010137901.1, read on the forward strand.
AATAAATTCCTTAAGGAAAGCTAGGAAAGTCAAGGAAAAAAATCAAACAGGTGAAGGAAAGAGTTCAAGACTTGAAAATTTAAATAGAGGCAATAAGAAAACACAAACTGGGGGAATTCTGGAAATGGAAAATCTGGGTAAATGAACAGGAACTACAGATACAAGCATAGCCAACACAATACAAGAGATGGAAGAGAGAATCTCAGACAGCAAAGACACAATACAGGAAAGAGATTCATCAGTCAAAGAAAATGTTAAATCCAACAAATTCTTAATACAAAACATGCAAGAAATCTGGGACACCATGAAAAGACCAAACCTAAGAATAACAGGGTTAGAAGAAGGAGAAGAATTCCAGCTCAAAGGCACAGAAAACATATTCAACAAAATTATAGAAGAAAAATTTTACCAACCTAAAGAAGGGCATGCCTATGAAGGTACAAGGAGCTTACAGAACACCAAATAGACTGGACCCTCCCCCCCCCAAAAAAGTCCCTTTGCCACATAATTATCAAAACAGTAAACATGCAGAATAAAGAAAGAATAGTAAGTGCTGCAAAAGAAAAAGGCCAAGAAACATATAAATGCAGACCTATCAGAATTACACCCAACTTCTCAATGGAGATGCTGAAAGTAAGATGGTCCCGGACAGATGTTTTACAGACACAAGGAGACCATGGATGCCAACCCAGACTACTATACCCAGGAAAACTTTCAGTCACCTTAGACAGAGAAAAGATATTCTATGACAAATCCATATTTAAACAATACCTATCCACAAAATCAGCCCTACAGAAAGTACTAGAGAAGGAAAACTTCAACTCAAGGAAGTTAACTGCACCCATGGAAATAGAGTCAATAGATAATCTCACACTAGCAAATCCCAAAGAAGGAAAACACACACACTACCAACAATAACAACAAAACCAAAAAAATAACAAGATTTAGAAATCATTAGTCATTAATACCTTTTAATACCAATGGACTCAATTCACCTATAAAAAAGACACAGGCTAACAAAATGGATACAAAAACAGGATCCATTCTCCTGTTGCATACAAGAAATATACATAAACTTCAAACATAGACATTATCTCAGATAAAGGGTTGGGGAAAGATTTTCCAATCAAATGGACCTAAGAAACAAGCTGGTGTAGCTAATCTAATATCTAACAAAATAAACTTTAAACTAAAATTAATGAAAAGAGATGGAGAAGGATATTTCATATTCATCACAGGAAAAATTCATCAAGATAAAATCTCAATTCTGAACATCTATGCCCCAAATACAAGGTCACCCACATTTGTAAAAGAAACATTACTAAAGCTTAAGTTACACATCAAACCCCACACACTAATAGTTGGAGATTTCAACTCCCCACTCCCACTAATGGACAGGTCTGACAGACAGAAATTTAACAGAGAAATAAGGGAACTAACAGATGTTATGACTCAAATGGACTTAATAGACTTCTATAGCACATTTCACCCAAAGACAAAAAAATACACCTCAGCACCTCATGGAACCTTCTCTAAAACTGATTACATCAAAACAGATACAAAAAATTGGAATAAACCCCTATATCTTATCAGATAACCATGGCTTAAAGTTAGAATTCAACAACAACACAAATTACAGAATGCCTGCAAACTCATAGAAAGTGAACAATGCACAATTGAATCTCTACTAGGTCAAGGAAGAAACAGAGAAAGAAAGTAAAGATTTCCCAGAATTCAATGAAAATTAATGCACAACATACTCAAACTTATGGGACACTATGAGAGCAGAGCTAAGATGAAAATTCATGGTACTAAGTGGCAACATAAAGAATTTGTAGAAATCTCACACTAAGAACTTAACAGCATACCTGAAAGCTCTAGAACAAGAAGAAACAAACTCAACCAGGAGGAGTAGATGATAGGAAATAATCAAACTGGGGGCTGAAATCAATAAAATAGAAACAAAGAGAATAGTACAAAGAATCAATGAAACAAAGAGTTGGTTCTTTGAGAAAATCAAGATATATAAACCCTTACCGAGACTAACCAAAAGGTAGAGAGAATATCCAAATTAACAAAATTAGAAATGAAAAAGGGGGACATAATAACAGACACTGAGGAAATCCAGAGTATCATTAGGTCATACTTCAAAAACTTGTACTTCACAAAATTGGAAAATCTAAAAGAAATGGACAATTTTCTGCACAGGTACCACATACCAAAATTAAATCAAGACCAGATACACAATTTAAATAGACCTATAACCTCTAAGGAAATAGAAGCAATCATTAAAAGTCTCCCACCCAAAAAAAGGCAAGGGCCAGATGATTTCAGAGCAGAATTCTACCAGAATTTCAAAAAAAGAGCTAATACCAATAGTCTTCAAATTGTTCCACACAATAGAAACAGAAGGAACATTGCCAAACATTTTATGAGGCTACAGTTACCCTAATACCCAAACTACACAAAGATACAACCAAGAAAGAGAATGTATGGAGATGAAGAGCAACAAAAAAAGATATATTGATATAGGGGACCATTATGAGGTTAAGGAGAAACCTGGTGCCAGGGAACCTCCCAGGTATCCATAAGGATGACCGCAGTTAAGATTCCTAGCAATAATGGAAAGGGTGCCTGAACGGGCCTTCTCCAGTAATCATATTGGTGACTACCCAAATTGTCATCATAGAACCTTCATCCAGGAACTGATGAAATCAGATGCAGAGATCCATAGCCAAGCACTGGGCCCAGCTCTGGGAGTCTAGTTGAAGAGAGGGAGGAGGTATTATATAAGCAGGGTGGGGGTTAAGATCATGTGATGGGGAAGCTCACGGACAGCTGACCTGAGTTCATGGGAGCTCACAAACTCTAGACCAACAGCTATGGAGCCTTCATGGGACTGACCTAGGCCCTCTGTATGTGGGTGACAGTTGTGTAGCTTGCTCTATCTTTGGGACCCCTGGCAGTGGGACCAGGACCTGTCCCTGGTGCATGAGCTGGCTTTTTGAAACCTGGTTCCTATGGCAGGATGCCTCACTCAATGAGGAGGAGCTTGGTCTTGCCTAAACTTGATATGTCAACTTTGTTGATTCCCATGGGAGGCCTTACCCTTTCTGAGAAGTGGATGGTTGGGGTAGAAAGGTGGGGGAGGAGGGAACAGGAGGAGAAGAGGGAAGAAAACTGTGGTTGGTATGTAAAAAATAAATAAATTAATTAATTAATTAATGAAAGAAATACCGTGAGCAGCCTAATATCCTCCCAAATTAGTTACAATCAGAACCCAGAACTTTGACAGTTTTGTGAAATATTTTTCAGAAAGACACAATAAACATATTATGAAACATTTGCCTCTTTCCCACTAATTGATGAGCACATCCAGGAAAGCCCATTTCCCACTGAAACTCAAAGTTGCTTTAGAGATTCTAGACAATGCAATGAGAGAAAAAGATAAAATAAAATTACAAACATTATAAAACTATAAATATCTACATTGTTGGCACAATATCAAAAAGGTGATACATGCAACATAAGCACAGTGACTCTAATATACAAAATAAATCAGAGAGTGGTTTGTAAAGACCTGAATAAATATGATAATGGAAAAATACATAAAGTGTCTATGGTGATTTAGTTTTGTCTACTTTACACAAACTAGGGGCATCTGGGAAGAGGAGCCTCAATTAAGGAATTGTCTCTATCAGATTGACCTGTGGGCATGTCTATGGGGTGTTTTCTTGATTAATGATTGATGTGGAATGGTACAAACCATGATGGACAGTGCTTTCTCCCCACCCCCAGGCAGATTGTCCTGGGTTGAATAAGAAAGCAAGTCAGTAACCAATTTATCTCTGTAACCTCTGCTTCAGTTTCTGCCTTCAGCTTCCTGCCTGAGCTACTACCTAGATTTCCCTTGAGATGGACTATAACTTGTGAGCCAACACTACATTTCCTCCCTACATTGGTTTTGATCAATTGCTTTATTCTAGCAACAGAAAGCAAACTAGAATAGTGCCATTTATCTTTAAACTAATCAATGGCTTTAATACAATCATAGTTTTTTTTTTTCTTTCAGCCTAGAATTTCCATATGGACAGTTGTCTTAATGATCACAAATCTAGAGTGTAGGTTGCTGGGGATCTAACCCGGGGGCTTTAGTGTGCAAGGCTCTACCAATAGACTGTCATTATTTGTCTTGAGAGGAAGGAGTTTATGTTCCTTCAATTTTATGTACTTGAGTTGAAGAGATGGGGCATAGGACATAGCATGAGTCTTAAAAGGTCTTGCCAGTTCCTCAGCTGGTCCTGTTTCCTCAGACTGGAAGCCTCTGAGTCCAGAATGAATCTCAGCTGAACTGCTGCTAGAATCCTGAAAGTTTAACCAGCCAAGTGCTTAACCAGCCAAATGCTTCTAGTTCCTGGTCTTCACGCCTTATATATCTTTCCTTTCTACCATCACTCTCTGGGATTAAAGACTCACTTCTGGGATTAAAGGTGTGTGTCACCATGCCTGGCTGTTTCCAACGTGGCCTTGAACTCACTGAGATCCAGAGGGATTTCTCCTCTGAAATGCTAGGATTAAAGGTGTGAGTGCCACCATTCTCTAGCCTTTGTATCTAGTGGCTGTTCTGTCTCTGACCCCAGATAAATTTATTAGGGTGCACAATATTTTGGGGAACACAATACCACCACAATAGCTTTTAGGTTAAACAGAAAAAAAAATTAGGAAATTCCCCTACCAGGTATTACAGATATTCACTCAGTGAAATGACAGATACTACATCATAAATCACACTATCTTAAAATGTCAACCAGCACAAATGTTTGAGGAGCCCTAGATAAAATCTGGGGCACTTGATCCTCAAAATCATCAACAAACTAAGGTAGCTCGCTGTTATTTTACATCACTAAGTTTTAAGGTGGTTTGTTGTATTGGTTACTATCCTCACTGTTGTGATAAAATACCCTGATTAAATCAACTCAAAGGACAAACAGGTTTATTTAGGCTTACAGTTCCAGAAGGAGACATTAGGTGAAGAAGGCATAGAGACAGGAGCCTGAGGCCAGTTTGTGCTCCAGGGGCCCAGCCTAGGGAATGGTGCCACCCACTAGGGGCAAATCCTCTCACCTCAATGAACCTAATCAAGATAATGCCTCACAGGCATGTCCACCCTGCAGTCTAGGTCTCAACAATTTGGCATACTTGTTATATAGCAATTATATCTAGAACAACTTGCTATTCTCTATAGTTACTGACAGAGTAATTATAAATTATTGTGTAAGAGTACAAGAATAATTGTGAACATTTTAAAAACAAAAGTAAAATGAAATTACCCTAAAGTTATTCATGTGTGGTTTAGTCTCATATTGGGATGAAATAGGCAAATAAATTGATATGTAGCAAAATTGTGATCAGGAATGCATTTATATAGAAACTTAGGAAAAATAAGCAAGGGTCTCAAATTAGAGAAATTATAATTTTATAACTCATTTAGCTAATTGTTTTATTTAGAAAAGTAAGTAAAATTGGGTGTCTATCTCACATCATACTTCAGAATAATTTCTAGGTGAAATGATGCATAGGATATCAAACAGAGATGGGAGAGCAATGAAAGAGATACCACGATAGAGGGAGACATCAGGGGGATAGGGAGAAACCAGGTGCTAGGGGAGTTCCCAGTAATACACAAGGATGACCCCAGCTTAGACTACCAGCCTACCCCAGTAATCAGATTAGTGAATACCCTAATTGTCATCATAGAGCCTTTCTCCAGTAACTGATGGAAGCTGATGCAGAGATCCATAGTCAAACACTAGGCTGAGCTCCAAGAGTCCAGAAGGAGAGAAAGAGAGGAGGAATTCTATGAGCAAGGAGCATCAAGATCATGATGGGGAATCCTACAGAGACAACCAAACCAAACTAGTGGGAACTCATGAACTTTAGATCAACAGCTGTGAAGCCTCCATGTAACTAGACTAGGCCCTCTGCATAAACAAGACAGTTGTGTAGCTTGATCTGCTTAAGGGGCCCCCTGACAGTGGGATCAGGATCCAGGCTCTTTGGAACCCACTACCTATGATGGGATACCTTGCATAGCCTTGAGGCAGGGGGAGGGGTTTAGACCTGCCTCTACTGAAAGTACTATGTGCTGCGGGATGTTCTGTATGTTAAATGTATTGCTCTGATTAGTTAATAAATAAAACACTGATTGGCCAATAACCAGGCAGGAAGTATAGGCAGGACAAGGAGAGAGGAGAATTCTGGAAAGTGAAAGGAGAGGCAGAGAGAGCTGCCAGCTAGTGTGATGAGATGTTAAGATACCTGTAAGCCACGAGCCACATGGCAAAGTATAGACTAATAGAAATGGGTTAATTTAAGATATTAGAACAGCTAGCAAAAAGCCTGCCACAGCCATACAGTTTGTAAGCAATATAAGTCTCTATGTGTTTACTTGGTTGGGTCTAAGCGGCTATGGGACTGGCGAGTGAGAGAGATTTGTCCTGACCGTGACCCAGGCAGGACCAGAAAAACTCTAGCTACAACTAGGCTCTGTTGACTCCCCATGGGAGACCTAACTTTCTTGTAGGAAGGAATGGGGGTTAGTTTGGAGGGGGAGGCTGGAGGAGTGGGAGGAGGGAAGAGGGGGATCTGTGATTGGTATGCAAAATGAATAAAAATTTAATAAAAAAAGAGAATACTAGATCAATGATCTAAATATAAGAACTTAAAAAAAGAATCTTTTAGCAAAAAAAACCCAAAATAATCAAAATCATACAAGAGAAAGGGAAGTGATTTCTAGCAGACAGAAATAAGAAAAATAGTGAGTTCTTGATTAATAAGAATAAATTTTGATCACGAAAGATAATACATTTTGGAGATTTATAGTATAACATAGCACCTATAGTTAACAAGTTAAGAGAAAAGATGTTTGTATCCTTAATACACATGCACACCCCCATACACACATGCATGCATACACACTATGCACACATATTAAAATCAAAAGACATGTACAAAGGCACACAAGAAAATTTGAAGGTTGTGGATATGCTGTTTATTGATTATGATGGTGGTTTTGCAGGATACTTTTGAATTATAATTGAGATGAATACAACATGTGTGACTTTTGTTATATCAGTAGGAGTGATATCAGAAATAAAGATTCATGTGATTAGAGAAAAGATTGTGAATGTAGGGACTGGCTGCTTCCATCAAGAAATATTAATATGTTATCAATGTAATGGCAAGGATCACATTACAAATATCACATTTGGCATAGTATTTTGTGTACTGCTCAAGGTTCAGCTTTATTAATTCAACTATATGTCAAACAAACATGTTCAAATAGAATCCATGGTTTTAAATTCTACCAGATAATTTTGTCAACAATCCTCTGAAGCAAATGTGTGGCACAACTGAAGTGATGTAAATACAAGTTCAAGTAAGCTGTGTTTTCTGTCAAGTTAATGCCATCTAATTAAAGTAAAATGAAAAAACTAAAAGAAATAGCTAAAATGGCAAAAAATATTATTAAATTGTAAATATTAAATTTACTATATTAATTATAAATTAAATATAAATATAAAATTATAAAGTATTTAAAATATTACATTGTAATTATTAATTTATATTTAATACTAATTTCCTAGCCATGACATCAAAAGCAAGATCATCAAATGAAAACTATAGAAGTTTGATTTCATAAGAATGTTTTTAAATGCTTTGAGAAAACCTTCCCGTGAGGGAAATGACATGAACTTCACTTTAATTTCTTCCAAAAGGTCCTACAGATCTCACTATTCAGCCCTTCATATCCTTAGCTAACCTTTTCCTGTGGATGTTCTCCTACTCAATGCTGTTTTAGATAGCCATGCCTACTTTCAAGTAAAACCATACCACTTTGTAATAATAGTAGAATCTTACAAGAAGAAAAAAAATTTAACTCTGCACCCTTATTTCTTTATCATTGCTATCATTTTTCTTATAAAAAACATACATATCCCATACACACACACACATATATATATACATATGTCTCTGTATATATATATTGTATAGACAACATGTATGTATGCATATATACAGAGATAATGTTATTTCCTCCTTTTATGTTTGGATGCCTCAATCCTTCTTGAGTGGTTTCAGGTTCACAACAGAGGTATAGAATGGCCCACTGCTCCCTGCCCTAACACATGATGACTTTCTCATTATATATGTTGTGGTTGCACATTTACTACAACAGATGAGCCAACACTACCACAGCAGTATATCCTAACACTCATAGTTCGCATTAGGGGCAGGGTAGAGAGAGAAGAAAAGCTGAAAAACCCACATGTTGCATTTGGATTGCCAATGATTAACAGATTGCAACTCAGAGAGAATGGTGCTGGGTAATCTACCACACAGAGTTATAAGTTAAAGCTTCAACATATGTTCAGGAATTTGGAATAGTCAGTCTTTCATTGGTTTGGCCCACAGGTGTTAGTTAACTGATTAATGTCATGTCTCTCCTTCCCTCAATCCTCCAGCCCTGGTAATGAAATGTAGGAAACTCAGGATGTTTCTTTTTATAGATCATAAGGACTAGAAAGTGGGTTTTCTTTTCTTTTTTTTTTTTTTTTTTTTTTTTTTTTTGGTTTTTCGAGACAGGGTTTCTCTGTGTAGTTTTGCGCCTTTCCTGGATCTCACTCTGTAGACCAGACTGGCCTCGAACTCACAGAGATCCACCTGGCTCTGCCTCCTGAGTGCTGGGATTAAAGGCGTGCGCCACCACCACCCGGCTTTAGAAAGTGGGTTTTCACTAGATGCCAAAATGGCTTTGACCTTGACTTCTCAGCTCCAGAACTATGAGAAATAGCACACGTTTTTATAACGCTGGTAGGTTTGTAGCATTGTGTTAGAGCCTCCTGGATGGACTAAAACAGGTGTTTCCCTTCCTCCACATGGAAGGCTAGACCCCACAACAACAGGACATCAGGCTTGACTAAATAGTATCTCCCTAGGGCAAGCCTTACTAATATGGCTGCAGTGCACTAACATCTCAATGTGGTTCATTTTCTTTCCCTCTTCTGGAAGAGTAGGGAGCTTTTTCTCCAGTACTTTAAGAATCTGACATTCAGTGACTGGATCCCCATGGAGGATTTAGTCACCACCCTTCTTCATCTGAACCTCCAGTTTGGTTTCCTGCTTAGGACTTCCCTACAGTGGTTCTGGCTCTGGCAGTTGTAGTTCTCCATACTTGTCCATCTACCTTTCTGATTTGGCCAGCAGCTGTTTTGCCTGTAACCTCATTTCTCTTATGAATCTAAGAAATAATTTTCATATTTCAATTTGTTCACATTTTGTATTTGTTTTTAGACAAGGGTGATCTATTTGTGCTACTACAAGAAAGTACTTGAGACTGGGTCTCTCCTAAAGAATGGGAGTTTATTTTAGAGAGTACTGAAAGTTGGGAAGTCCAAGACCAATGCTCCAACATTTGGTGAGACCAAATCTGCATCCAAGATGGTGTCTGATGGTCCCTCTGAGGGAGCAGCACTGGATCCTCACATGACAGAAGTGTAGCTGGAGAATTTCTCTCCAGCTCCCACCAAGCCCCGCCAGTCCCGGAGCCCACTTATAAAATAAACATACTGACTCTTATATTATTTAAACTGCTTGGCCATTAGCTCAGGCCTACCATTGTCTAGCTCTTACTCTTATACTAAGCCCATTTCTGCTAATCTATATGTTGCCACGTGTTCTGTGGCTTTACCTGTTGCCTCTACATGATGCTCCCTGAACAGCAGTTGGTGTCCCCTTTTTTCTGCCTTCCTCTCCTTTTCCTCTCTCCTCTCTCTTAGTTCCACCTATACTTCCTGTCTGGCTACTGGCCAACCAGTGTTTTATTTATACAGAGCGATATCCACAGCACAGAAGAGCAGAATAAATTATCTGCTTACATTAACTCATTCCTGACATTTCCCAGAAGGCCCTACCTCTAAATGCTACTGTATCTGATTTAAGTTTTTAATGCATTATTTGGGGGAGAGAAATTAGATGAGAACAAAATAGTAATGTTCTCTCTGCCAAATCTCCAAATAAATTGACACACAAGAATAAAGTACTGTGCTTATTCTGTATCTTAGTATGTTCTCTCCTGCAATATGATGTAGCCAGCTCTGAACTGGCCATGAAATATGATTAAGGAATTTCTGGGAATGTTGTAAAGTTACTGTTAAATGATTGATGCTATGAAACTGACTCCAGAGGGAGCACTTTCAGCAGAAAGAGCAGTACATGCTAATGTAGCTGAAGTTTTCCTGGTCCTGCCTGGCCCACAGTCAGGACAAGTCGCTCTCACCTGCCAGTGCCTCAGCTGCTCAGACCCAAGCAAACACACAGAGACTTATATTACTTACAAACTGTATGGCCATGGCAGGCTTCTTGTTATCTAGTTCTTATATCTTAAATTAACCCATTTCTATAAATCTATACCTTGCCACATGGCTCGTGGCTTACATCCTGCTCCTCATGGTGGTGGATGGCAGCATCTCCCTCCTCAGCCTTCCTGTTCCCAGCCTCCTCCTCTCTCTTTGTCCCGCCTATACTTCCTGCGTGGCTACTGGCCAATGAGCACTTTATTTATTAACCAATCAGAGCAACACATTCACAGCATAGAGAACATCCCACAGCATGCTAATATCTGGGGTACACTCCAGTCTGTTTTGACACAGGCAAGCACACCAGTTCCCTAGGCCCTTACAGTAAACACACTCCAGGGAGTAAATGGAGACTCATTATCAGAGTCTACTAAACTTTCTTCTACTTCAAAACATCTATAATTCATTTACCAGTGTCAAAATTCCAATCCTAATATTTAATATTTTCCCTCCATTTTTTGATACTTCCTCTCTTTTATATAAGCATATTCAATTTCTGTCCCATGAATATTCTTTTACTTCAATACAGCTCCCTTCTCAAGGGAAAAAATGAGGAAAAACTATATTCTACCATCTTGAAAAATGAAATGAAAATGAAAATTGTGTGTGTGTGTGTATGTAATATATATATATATATATATACAATATAGATAGTGTTTTAGAATGTATTATTACTATGTCACTAAAAAAACTCTAGTTACAGATAAGGAAATATAACATTTCAAATTATCTTTAAAGATGGTGTGTTGATTGAAGGAATTGAAAAAAGGATCCAAATATAAGCCCACACAGCTCCAGCCACAGGATTTCTTTAAAAGATACCAAAAATATACATTAGAGAAGAGACAGCATCCTTAAGAAAGGGTACTGAGACATTCATTACAGAGAAAGAGTCTAAATGGGAGGCCTACATCAAATTTCTCCCCTCAGAGCTCAGGGAACCCCATGGAAGAGGAAGCAGAAAGATGCTAAGAGCCACAGGGGATGGAGGACACCAGGGGAACAAGGCTCTCTGAATCAACTAAACAGGATGTATATGAGCTCACAGAGACTGAAGCAGCAAGCACAGGGCCTACACAGGTCTGCACCAGGTCCTCAGTATTGTAAGCTTAGTAGTTTTATGAGACTCTTGACTGTGAGAATGAGTGGGTCTCTGACTCCTGTGCTTTGTGCCTTTGTGTCCAACTTCAATATGATAGTCTTTACTTCATCTTATTATATTTCATTTTGTCAAAAAAATTAAAACAAGAAAGAAATGGTGCTGGGAAACTAAGAGAACTGCACACAGAATGAAACCAGGCAGTATCTCTCAACCTGCACAAAAGTCAACTCCAAATGCATCAGAGACCTCTAAAAAACATGAACTAAATAGAGGAAATTTTAGGGGAAACACTGCAAGATACAGGTATAAACAAGGACTTTTTGAATAGTATTCCAGTCACTCAGAAAAGAAAGTCAATAATCAACAAATGACACCTCATACAATTTTAAATTTTTCTTGACATTAAAGGAAACAATTGAGTAAAGAGACAGCCTACAAAATGGAAGAAAAATATTTCTATCTATATGTTCGACAGAGGATTTAACATACAGAAAATACAAAGAACTAAAAAAAAAAAAACTAAACAAGAAAACAACCAACCAAACCAAAACTGGGCTAAGGGAATGAATGGTGAGTTCCCAAAAGAAGAAATACAAATGGCTAAGAAATACTTCTTCAAGTGTAAGATATCCTTAGTGTCTTAGTCAATATTCTATTGCTATGAAGAGACTCCATTACCATTAAAAAGCATTTAATTAGGGCTTGCTGACATTCAGAGGTTTAGTACAATCTCATCATGGCAAGAACCATGGCAGCATGTAGACAGACATGGTGCTGGAGAGGTAGCTGAAACTTTTTGTTTTAAGATTTATTTATTTATTATGCACATGGTGTTCTGTCTGCATGTATGCCTGCATGCCAGAAAAGGGTATCAGATCTCATTATAGATAGTTGTGAGCCACCATGTGGTTGCTGGGAATTGAACTCAGGACCTCTGGATGAGCAGCCAGTGTTCTTAACCTCTGAGTCATCTCTCCAGCCTCCAAGAGTTTTACATCTGGATTGGCAGGTGGCAGGAAGAGAGAGAGCCACTGAGCCTGATATAGGCTTCTGAAACTTCAAAACTCACCCCCAGGGACACACTTTCTCCAGCAAGGCCACACATACTCCAACAAAACCACACCTCCTAATCCCTCTCAAGTAGTGTCACTTCCTAATGACCAAACATTCAAATCTATGAGCCTACAGGGCCCATTCCTACTCAAACCATCACACTTAGCATCAGGAAAATGCAAATTAATATTACTCTAAGGACTGAAGAGATGGTTCAGCTATTGAGAGCATGGGCTTCTCTTTCAGAGGACTAGGGTTCAATTCCTAGCATTCATGTAGCATTTTAGGACCATCTGTAATTTCAGTTCCCAGAAGTCTGACCTTTCTTCTGACCTCTACAGTGGTGCACATGCAGGCAAAACAGCCATAAAATAAAAGCAATAGTTTAAAAAAGTAAAACAAACTACTCTGAGATTCCATCTCAGTCAAGTTGATGGCTACTATCAAGAAAACAAATGACAACAAATGCTAGTGATGATGTGGGTTAAGAGGAATCCTTATCCACTTTTAACAGTAGTGCAAACTGGTGTGATCACTATGGAAATCAGTATTGAGATTCCTCAAAATAAATAAATAAATAAATAATAAATAAATAAATAAATAAATAAATAAATAAACCTGCCACATTACACAGCTATATCATTACTATGTATATGCCCTAAAGATTCTATAGCCTACTGTAATTGGACATTTCCTGTCCCAACTGCCCAGTCCCAAATTACCAGACTCAGAGGATAAATATGAATTACAAATTCTTGGCCAGTAACTCAGGCTTATTGCTAACTAGCTCTTATATTTTAAGTTAATCCATATTCCTTATTTACACTCGGCCACATGGCAGTACCTTATTTAGCATGGCATGTTCATCTCCTCATCCTTCTGCATATGGCTGGTGACTCCTGACTCCACCCCTCTCCTTCCCATCATACTTAGTTTGGTCACCCCACCTACACTTCCTGCCTGGCTACTGGCCACTCAGAGTTTTATTAAACCAATTCAAGTGACAAATCTTTACAGTGTGAAAGAGGATTATTCCACAGCAGCCTATCACAGAAATACCTACACATCCATGTTTGTTACCACTGTACTCACTTATAGCAAGGAAATAAAATCAGCCCAGATGTCCATCATCTGATGAATAAAATAATGAATATGTAATATATATACAAGTGGTATTTTATTCAGCTGTAAAGAAGAATGAAATAATAATAATTTCACCATAATGAGCAGAGCTGGAAAACATGTTAAGTGAGAAAACTGAGGCTCAGAAAAATACATAGTGCATGTTCTTTCTCCTATGTGAATCTTAGACTCTGACTTTTATGTATGTGCATGTATGTAGAGCGTAAGTTGTTGCTAGAGTTTTCCTGCCTGGCCCACGGTCAGGATAAATCTCTTTCACCTGCCAGTCCCACAGCCGCTCAGACCCAACCAAGTAAACACAGAGACTTATATTGCTTACAAACTGTATGGCCGTGGCAGGCTTCTTGCTAACTGTCCTTATAGCTTAAATTAATCCATTTCCATAAATCTATACCTTGCCACATGGCTTGTGGCTTACCAGCATCTTCACATGCTGCTTGTCCTGGCGGTGGCTGGCAGACAGTGACTCCCCGCCTTCCTGTTCTTTTTATTCTCTAGGTTAGTCCTGCCTATACTTCCTGCCTAGTCACTGGCCAATCAGTGTTTTATTAGCAACACATTTGCCATACAGAACATCCCATAGCAGTAAGTGAGTGTGTGTGTAGGTCCTAGGACACTAGAGAAAAGGGCTCATGAGAAGGAAAGTATATTCTTTAAGCAAAAGGAAGGTTGACTAATATATAGGATACGGAAGTGGAAGTGGGGAGTACTGACATAGAAAGACCCAAAGTGGCCTTTGATAAAGTTGAATGTCCTTTCATCAAAAAAAAAATTGGAATAAAGTAGGAATAGAAAGGGCAAACCTCTACTTAGTAAAGGTTATATATGACAAACCTATACTCAACATTATATTAAATGGAGGGAAAATCTAAACATTTCTACTAAAATCACTCACAAGAGTGTCCATGTTCTGAACCCTTATTAACTATAATGCATGAAATCTTGGTGTAGCCATCACAGAAATAGGGGAGAAATCCTAAGCAATCCCAAGCAAAGAGAACAGTGACAGAAGTGTTACATGATTTCACGTTATACACCAAGCCTTAGGAAAACAGCCTGTGGCACAAAAACAGAATGTAGCTCAACAGAATGGGAAGAAATCCACACAATTCTAACTACCTGAGCCTTGACAAAGATGTCAAAAGCCTCACTGGCAAAAATGCAGCCTCTTCAACAAACGATGCTAACTGGATGTCTACATGTAGAATTGTGAACATAGATATGTATTTCTTCGCCTATACAAAAATATGTTCAAAATCAAAGACCCAAAACTGTTAAGGACAAATATTTCAAGACATAGTCACAGACAGGGATTTTATGGGAGGGACTCTATCAAGTAGCTCAGGAAATAAGACCTTGGACTGACAAATCACAACTAATGGAATTAAAAGCTTCTTTACAACAAAGAAGGAATCAACTATGTGAAAAGGTAGTCTACAGAATGGAGAAAATCTTTGCTACCTACAGTTTTTATAGATTATTAACATCCAGACTATATAAAAACTTTAAAGAGTAAATGCCAAGAAGTCAAACAACCCTATCAACAAATATATTAATGAAATGAATAAAAGTTCTCAAAAGATAAAGCATGAATGGTAAATAAACATATGAAAAAAATGTTCTAAGAAAATACTAAGAAAACGGCATACCGTGTCTGAGTGAGATACCTGCACACCCATGTTTACAGCAGCATGTTCACAGCTGCCAAAAGACAGAAATGACCCAAAATGCTCCCTGGCAGGAATGAATAAATGAAGGAATGAACAAAATGTTGTAAGTCCACTCAGATATCATTGAACCTTAAAAAGGAAGGAAATTCTGACACATGGTGTGACATGAGTGAACTTGAAAACATGTGCCAAGTGAAATGAGCCAGTCACAAAGGATACATACTGTATCATTCTGCTTGTGGAAGTTCCGTGCACCCATCAAATCCATACAGCCAACGAACAGAATAACAGTTGCCAGGGGCTTAGGGAAGATGGGATTGTTTTTAATGTTCCCGGGGCTTCTAGTTTACAAGATTCTAGTGATGCTCTATAATCTTCTAGAACAGTTCTAAAGATGGATGCCGTGATGGCTATTCAATATAAATGCATTTGATACCCTTGACTCTATACTTTAGGATGTTAGTTATTATGTTCTGTAATTTTTACTTCAATCTTTAAAAAAATAATTCATGAAAACTGAGGCCAATAATATGGCTCAACAGGTAAAGGGACTTCAAGCCAAGCCTGACCACCTGAGTCTGATATCTGGGATCCATATGGGATCCACATGGTAGAAGGAAAGAACTGGCTCCCACGAGTTGTCTTCTGATTTGCACACAATGCTTATGTCATAGGGAAAAGGTAACCTGTGGATACTCATCATGAGAGTATGAATTACGCCAGGCACTATTAAAATCAGTATGGAGGATCCTCATAAAACTAACAGTTAGAACTATCACATGGCCCGATGATACCATTCTTGGGTATTTATCCAATTGACTCTAAGTCAACATGTCACAGATTCACTTGCATATCTATGTTTATTGCAGCACTATTCATAACACACAAGTTCTAGGACCAGCCAAGGTGCTCAGCAGCAAATGGATGGATAAAGAAAATGAGTTCTGTTTAGCCATAAAGAATGAAATTATTGCCTTTGCAAGAAAATGGGCACAATTAGAGATCATCATATTAAGAAAAACATTTCAGAATCATAAAGGCAGTACCATCTAGTCTATCATCTATGGTTCCTGTACTTTATACAGACACAAAAAATCATATGTGCACATAAACATGAAAGTAGAACCAAGGCTGGGGAAGGGAATGGAAATAGCAGGAAGAAGAAGAGAGAGAAAGAGGAGTGTGAGGATTAGTATGATCAAAGTGCATGATATAGAAATCCATTACTATACACAATGAATATTTGCCAATAAAATCATTATGAGATCACTTCAGTTTCTGTCAGCCAATCACCATTACATGAAGTATTAAATTCTTCTTTGCAAAGGAGAAGCAGAAATAATTAGCCATCAGATATGTGCGAACACGTAAAGGGTCCCCTCCTAGACTCTGACTCTCTTTGAAGGGGAGGAGCTGACTTCACAAATTGTTCCCAAGACAATGGTTCATGTTGTTTAGACTGATCTGGGTTTGCTGTAATAGAAACAACACATTGCTGTTCTCTCTGGCTAAAGCCACTCTACAGCAGCACAACCAGATCTTCAAACCCTTCCCTTTTGATGCAGATGCCTGTTTTTGAAAACACTCCAGTAGACATCATACAGAGGGCGTGGAACTCGGATTATTTGGGATGGATCTAACCTGAAAGTCTCCTCTCTGCAGTCTAGCTTTCACTGTAGCAGAATCAATGGTGTCAAGGAAGGTGTTAATTACTATTATTAATTAATAGTCCTACACAGCTGCAACACGTAGGAACTACAGCGGTGACTGGCATGACAAGACAGCCATAAAGGTGCAGAAAGCGGCACTCACATGCTGGTGGTAATCAGCTGCTGTCTCACTGGACGCAAGGCCCACACACATACAGTAATAATAGTAACAATAATAAAATAACAATAGTAAATTACAAGTTTTTTTAAAATCTTCAGGAAGTTAGTAACAGTCATGCTGAGCTCATATTCTACACTTTTAAATCTATTACTCTTAAATAAAAGTCATTTTAAAAAATTGATGAAAGGTAGGAAGGAGATGAGGAAAAGAGGAAAGAGAAAAGAACCAGCATCCTTTCTGGTCCACTGCTATGTAATTATAAGACAGCTGTCAGTTTGAATAGGATTTATAGGTCCCCCACTAAGCTTCAGCCTCTAAGACTTGTTGGCTTGTCCACATACGTATACCCTCCAGTGAACAAATACAGAAATTAGGAAATGAATACAAATGTGCACACTGAAAATCCCCAAACATGATTTTGAGGAAAATGAATTAGAATTATAGTATTCTCTCACAGAATAAAAATATTGTTTTTAAGGCTGTTTGCAGTCTTTAAATGGAATTTGATTAGCAGAAGTCTCCTTGGGCTGTATTGCAAAAGGTAGACACATTCTGTTAAGGTCTATGGAACAGAGACCTTGCCTTAAACTTTGTGGTTTCATGAAATTAGCTTTGAATCCATTCAGGAGTCTTTGTGTTTTAAGCCCTAGGAAAAAGAGTCATACTAACTTAAACACAGGGGAGTCCAATCACTGTAGAAAAATACAACCATCTGTCAGTGACCTCAAGTGGCTTCCAGCCCTTAAGCCTCACTCTTACAGTCAGGATACAGTTCACAATTCTGTGCAGTCCTTCATCACAGCATGTGACTGGCCAAAGAGAGTCACACCATCAAACATGGAGCATTCACACTGCATCCTAACCCATTCACACTGACCATTTCTCCTTTGATGACTCTTGGGGTCCTAGAAGTTAGAAGGTCAGAGTTCATGTAGAATCAGAGGAAAGGCTGGAGATTTCTGTCGCTGTTGAGTTTCTCCTCTCAAAAACTCCAAGCATACCACAAACCTTTCTTCAATGACATCAGACCAGCCAGATAACTTTATATGTAACCTTATAACAGCTTACTGGGACAAGAGCCCCAACTCAGCACACCTACAGCTCTGGTCCTGAGCCCAACAACCCTCATTCCCACAGAGGGGCAACTGTACCCTGTAGCATGAATCTTAAAAGTCTTATTAATAAAATCAAACCTCAGCCAGGTATTGGGGTGAACACTGGAAGATCAGAGAGACAGAACGAGGCACAGCTAACCTCACCTGGCAAACTTCTCAGCTGGTCTTGCTTCCTCAGACTGGAAGCCTCTATGTCCTCATATCCAAATGACTCTCAGCTGAACTGCTGCTAGAAGCCTGAATGATTAACCAGCCCAAATGCTTCTCCAGGCCAAATGCCTCTCCAGGGCAAATGCCTAACCAGGCCAAAATGCCTCGAGTTTCTTCACGTCTTATATACCTTTCTGCTTTCTACCACCACTCCCTGGGATTAAAGGCTGGTTTACTGGGATTAAAGGCGTGTGTCACCATGCCTGGCCGTTTCCAATGTGACCTTGAACTCACAGAGATCCAGAGGGATTTCTGTCTCTGGAATGCTAGGATTAAAGGCGTATGCTACCACTGCCTATCCTCATGTTTAATATTGTGGCTGTTCTGTCTCTAATCCCAGATAAGTTTATTAAGGTACACAATATTTTGGGGAACACAATACCACCACAGTACCCCCCAAGCTATCCTCCAGGTGTGAGGGGTCCATAAAGGAGAGGTGGGGATGTGTTTGTTCCCACCTAACTCTATGCCCAATCTTGGACCAGCCAAGGCCAGTCCTCCATCTAGATCCTTCCTGTCCTTGACTCAGACTGCCCTGCATCTTGATAAAATATGGACTCTCCACTAAGTTTGAACTTCAGATAAATATATTTGAGACATTTTTATTCTTCATTTAAGTACTGCTTATCTGACACTCAAATGTTATTAGTTGTCTGCTGAGAGGAACCTATGTTTCCTCAGGGCAGTGTCCCTAAATGCTTACCCAATACCAAGCGATCCACACAGTTCTAAACAGACTCAGAAGGTTGCATTTATATATTTTATATTTATTCATACACACACATGTATATTATTATTGTTATACACACATGCACACACACATAGTATTCATGAATTTGGGAGGGGTTTGAAGGGAGAAGAGGGAACAGGGAAATAGTGTGGTTATATTTAAATTAAATTTTTTTAAATGTTAGTGGGAATGCTGCTTTGTTATTTGTTTTTTGTTTTTGTTTTGTTGAATGTGCCAGAGGCAAGGAAGTGGGTGTGAAGAAAGACCAGCAGTACAGGAAGGCTTGAAAAAGCAGGTTGCAAGCCTTAGCCTAGCTCTGATGCCCTTTCAGACTTTACCTACAAAACACAAATTCGAAGATAAAATTACTAAGGTTGAAAACACAATGATCACAATGTTAAGACCTGAAAGTTTAATAAAACTTTCCATGTGGATGCTGTGCCTGCATGTGAGTGACTTTCCATCACTGTGTCCTTTGGTCGCTGCCTGAATGGCGAGTCTCCTTGGCTCAAACCCATCCAGGCTTCTCGAGCACCATTCCACATCACACACACAGCTAACACCACAGGCACCAGCCCTGGTAAGCTGTCCCTCTGCAGCCACCAAAGGGAACTTGCCCTGCTCCCTAGGCAGTCCTTCAGAACTCTTTCCCCCAAGCTGCTCTCAGTTGATTTTGGCTACTTGTTTACAGGGGAACTTTCAATTTGCAAGTCAAAAGGCAGCAGTACCAGTAAGATCTACTGCTTCATGATCAATTTTTATTCCTGGATTTAGAAAAATTAGTTCTTCCTAAAGCACCCAAAACTAAGCCGAATTCAAGAAATACTGAATAATTCTTATTTGTCATTATTTCTTTTCTAATCTCTACACAGCATACCACACTCCTATCTTGATAATAATAAATGTCATCATTAATTAGACCAAGTTTATTAAATTATATTCGTATTACCTCCTTGAGAATTGTTCATATGATTTAAAAGACTTTCTTCCCAGTGTCATCAGTAACAAATTATCTCTGAAGGTGATTTTCCTACTTTCATTTCACCATCAGCCCTGAGGGTATACTCCATTGGTGGTATACATCATTTTTGCACAAACTATAGATTCTGTTAAAATTGCATCTACAGGAATTTTGCACCTGGAAAGCCTGCCTTTCCCACAGATCATCTCTTCAGGGACAAGTGTTTAAATCAAAAAGGAAAATATTGGGTTGAACTCATATATCAACACAAACTTATAATGTTAAGTGGCAGACTCTGCAGCAATCCAAAGGGAATTGCACCCAGGTCACTCTCTAGGGGACCAGCATTACTGACTATGTAACAATCATTCTTTGATTGCCTGTCTCCATTCTTAAAATTGATTTACAAACTCTTGAAATCAATACATCTGCCTCAAATGTATACAGTAGCTCAACATTACTGACCCCAAACCCTGTGAGTCAAGTACCACCGACAGACAGTGTGGATGAGGAGTTTATATAGACTTAAGTTCTCTGGAGTCTAAGGGTTGGCACTGAAGTAACAAGTAAATATGGTATAAGTGCATAAAATTAGCAAAACATCTATAACAGATTTGATGGGTCTATTTTAAGATTAATAAAATGTGTGAAAAACAAAAACAGATGTTCTCATATGGAAGTTTGTTCATGTAACAAATGTAACAACTTTTTTTTTTTTTTTTTTTTTTTTTTTTTTGGTTTTTCGAGACAGGGTTTCTCTGTGTAGCTTTGCGCCTTTCCTGGGACTCACTTGGTAGCCCAGGCTGGCCTTGAACTCACGGAGATCCGCCTGGCTCTGCCTCCCGAGTGCTGGGATTAAAGGCATGCGCCACCACCGCCCGGCCAAATGTAACAACTTTTAAGTGTACATAATAAAATTATGGCATTAATTAATATCATACAAAAATCAGTCATATAAGGATATGAAACAATGACTATAATATCAATACATTCACATAAATCATAACTCTTTTCAAGAAAGCTGCTATGGCCTTTGATATGCTATTTCTAGATATTGTTTTAATCAAAAAATATTTACAATGTCCACCTCATCATTCTTCTGTGGTGATTGCAAATGGTTCTTGTGGTGCTTGCCTGCCAGCAGGACAACAACCTAACATTTTCCTTCACACTCCATCTATCAGGAGTGGCTAACAAACTGCCCAAAACTCTAAAAAACCCAAACCTGATATCATAAAACACCATAGGCTGGGTAACTTAAATGGCAGACACTGACTTCTCAGAGTTTGAGAGGCTGTCAAGTCCAAGATCAGGGTGCCAGTATAGCCCTGACCAGGGCCTTTTCCTTTATTTGCAGACACTCCCTTTCCGTTGTCACCTCTCCTGGAGAAGAAAAATTAAAGACCCTTCTTAGAAAGTCTTTAATCCCATCAAAGGAAAGTGGTCTACCCTCATGACCTCATCTAAATCTGTTTATATGCCACAGGTCCCACTTCCTAACACCATTAGAGTAGGAAGTAGACCTTTGTCATGTGAATTTTGAGAAGACAAACATTCAGCTCATAAAAACCTGGAAGTTACTGAAAATAGGCAATAAATAAAATGTGGAGACATCAAAATATACAGGAAATAAATAATTTTTAAAGAAAAGCATTTGAAAGTTGGTCAAACTGTGAAATTTATTTAGATGAATGCATTATATTAGACAATACATAATATGGATTATGAAGAGTGAGGAGGATGTCTGAAAGGAAAGTGGTAAAAAGAAGCTAAGATGTGGGCTCTAGGCATGTGTGGGGGTTTGAATAAAAACGGTCCCCACAGGTCCATAGGGAGTGGCACTATTAGGAGGTATGTCACTGGGGGCAAGATTTGAGGTCTCAGAAGCTCAAGACAGTCCTAGTGTGTCTCACTCTCTTCCTGTTGCCTGCTGATCAAGATGTAGAACTCTCAGCTCCTTCTCCAGCACCATGTCTGCCTGTGTGCCACATGCTTCCCACCAGGGCAACAATGGAATAAACTTCTGAACTGTAAGCCACCCCTATCAAATGTTTTCTTTTATAAGAGTTGCCATAGACATGATGTCTCTTCACAGCAATAAAAACTCTAATTAAGAGAGCATGTCACTAAATCCTTCATTCCCAATCCCATCTAAAATGTTTCTGGATATATGTTGAGTTTCTGTGACTTGGAACATAAGTCCGTGTAGTTATTGTAGTGTTTTCTTAGAAACCTGTATCCTGTTTATTTCAATATGTGTGCTCATTTTGTATTGACACACTCTCAACCCCCTTCTAGACTTTTCCATTTTCATGGATTCCTTCTGATATTATTTATTTTCCAAAATTAAGAAATTAAATACCACTCTAACTATACAGGACTATGTTGTCAAGTCCTAAACTTTATACTTTTAAGTACCAGGACAAAGAACTCATATGGAGGAATAATTTCTCCAAACTTAATAACTTCAGCCATACTAATCCACATTTATTTTGCCATTTAGATGTGGAATGCCTTATTTATGAACATGGTAAAGTTAGTTTCTCAAACTGTGAGCACTAAAAGATGTGAGATATAGAATCTTCCTATCTTATACTTCAAACAAAACTGAAAGACACTCTAAAACAATGATGAAGTTGTTTTCTTACCAAAGCATTGGTCTTTTCTCACAGGTAATTAGTTCTT
The DNA here is from genome assembly GCA_902168405.1 of Peromyscus aztecus. NCBI lineage: Eukaryota > Metazoa > Chordata > Mammalia > Rodentia > Cricetidae > Peromyscus > Peromyscus aztecus. The sequence continues at coordinate 23,958 of CABHPQ010137901.1, forward strand.
GGTTTCTTGTAAACTTTTCTGGTGTTTTCCAACCACTTAGAAGTAAGATGCAGATTCTCAGCCATGTTAGCTCAGTCAATATGAGCTCATAAAATATTCTTCCTATATTCTGTTCAACATTTGGCCATGTAATAGGTAACTCTGCTTTTGGCTTAGGAACTTCCTGAGAGTCTGAAAATAAGTGGCTTTTTACATTCTTTTCTTTCCTAAGAATATGTCCCCCTCTTAGCACAGACAAGAAAAGAAATAGTAAATACAGGTCTAGAAACCATCCCCAATCTCAGCCATTCGTCAGGGAGCCACAGGAATTCCCTCCAGAGAAAAAAAGAGAGACTGCCATAGTACGACATTGGGCTCCCCACTTGGACTATACAGGAACATGAGAAGTATCCAAATTTAGGTTTCAGATCCAAGGCTCACACTGTAAAGCCAAGGCCCAGCCTGCCTTTCGACATCCCACAGAGATTTTCCCACAGGGATCAACCAATCCATATAATACTGACTGAATGAGGGAGGAAGCAATGAAACTTGAATGAACTCTCTGTTATATATGGATTGTGGCTAGCAGGACACAGTGTAAGTCAAGCAGAGGCAAACATGCCCAATGTAGCTTGTACTCCTGGTACATACCTAACTTCATAGACTCCTGGGAAAGGGGAGAAGAGGCCCCAGTTCCAACAAAGTATAAACAGCTCAGCAACTCCACAAAGTGGAGGCCAGTTCAAATCTATTTCACTTACAAAAATTAGATATTTGTTTAGTTTTATCCCAATACTGTGAAGCAAAATTATGTTTATGCTTACAAACATGTTCCATTTAGAGTAAAAATTTAACTCTATCAACTAATATGCATTGAGTCTTTGTGGTTTGCAACCAAAATGACTGAAGAAAACACAATTTTTTTTTCAATTTATTTATTTATTACGTGTACAGCATTCTGCCTCCATGTATGGCTGCATGCCAGAAGAGGGCACCAGATCTCATTACAAATGGCTGTGAGCCACCATGTGGTTGCTGGGAATTGAACTCAGGACCTCTGGAAGAGTAGACAGTGCTGTTAACCTCCAAGCCATCTCTCCAGCCCCACAATTGTTTTTTAAATCAAAACTTCCCCCTCTGGTTCTGTGATTACATCAGCAGTCACTCCCAGTAACACCTGAGGATTTCAAGAGCAAAACTAGTAATCAAGCTTTCCCAAAAGCAGGAGGAGTGCTCACATCCCAGACAGGGAAACTGCTGACAGCTGAAAGCAGACCATGGCCACAGAAAGGATTCTTTTTTAACTCTTCCTGGGTGTGTCCCATTTCCATGTTATTCCAGCCCTTAAAGCAAAGCCTAAGCTCACTTATTTGTGTACGTTTATTTTCCTACGCTTTTCCCCACGAATTTCATGTGATGAAAAGTAACACAAAATATCAGATAGATGTGAGAAATTATATGGCAGCTTAGACCACCAGATATGCTGGAGATAGTTGCTGTTATAAGGAGTTTCCTTAATCACTTCCTGTGACATCTAGACCAAATTACCATACTTCTGATGACTTCAAACACTGTACATTTATTTTCTGGCAATTCTAGAGGTCCAAAGACTGAATAAGTGCCAGGATTGGATCCTTCTGGAGGCTGAAGTAGAGATGCTGATCCCCTACCTCTGCCAGTCTCTGGAAGCTGCCCTACTCCACTTTTTAGCTCAGTCTCCTGTACATCACTCTACCTCTTGACTCCATCAAGATACCTCTTTACCAACTCTGGTTTCCTGCATACTTTTTATAAAGACCCTTATGATTGCATCCTTCCAGAAAACTCCCAAAATCCTTAACCAGGTCTGGTTTGCAAAATAAGGCAACATATTCACAGACTCGAGGGTGAATGCAGACATGCTTGATTGGGAACAGGAGTAAGCACACCTGAGTTTTCCAAGAGGTTTCTCTTCCCCAAACTAGTTTAGACATGACTGGATTAAACCATTTTCCTCTAGTTCCATGAGCATAAGGAGGTGAAATTAAGGCCATATTTTCCATCATTGATGAGTAACCTGTGTTTTTATAATGATAAATTTATGCAAGTAACAAATCACACTTTCCTCTCCAAACACAGGTACCAATGCCAGTCTTTTCTTAAGGAAGGATGTGGAAGGCACAGAATGCTTCTGCTGCTGACTTGTACTTAAGAGTATGACCTGGGCAATGAGAGTCACTGAGTCCCCATGTTACAGTGTACAGCTAACTGTACAGATCCTGAGCTGTAACCCTTTCTCAAATAGTATTTCTAAAAATGACAGGTTTATCCTTGGTGACTGATTACACTGTCCTCATAACTCCTTCAGACAACTTAGAGCATTCCTAGACACTGTAGATTACTAAAGGCAGCCGTTTTATTTATTCAGGTACATTATCCTGTTGGAAACATTTTAATGTTCGGGCAACACCATTTATTTAGGACTTCCTATCTACAAGTACCCACATGCAGACAAGTATCATGGAGATGTGAAGATCTAAGTATTCAGTATCTTGCAAAAGACACAAGTCAATCTAATGTGAACATAACATGACTATAGCCAGAAGTTTCTCTGGTCCCACCCAGCCCCAGGGTTCCACAGCCACTTATAAAATAATCACTCAGAGACTTATATTAATTACAAACTGTATGGCCTATGGACTCAGCTTCTTGCTAGCTAGCTCTTTCATCTTAAATTAACCCATTCTTATTAATATATATGTTGCCACGTGGCCATGGCATTACTGGTCTGCTGGCATTTTGTTGCTCCTTGGGTGGTAGCTGGTGTCTCTCTCCACTCCACCCTTCTTCATCTCATCTTCAGTTTGAATGTACCACCTAACCTTATCCTGCCCTGCCATAGGCCAATGCAGCTTTATTTATTATCCAACGGGAGCACACATATTCACAGCATATAGAAAGACGTCTCACAGCACATGACCTGCAGTATTGTAAGATACTGACAAATAGAACAGAGAGACTCTGAGAAAGGATAGACTTACAGAAAGGTATATTATTTGGATGCAGGGCCTCAATTCTAAGAAATACCTTTAAAAGAGGAATACATCTCTGGCATATGGACACGATAGAGCTTTCCAGGTTTACTAGAGTGATTAACTAACAAAAAGGAAAAAGAAAAGAAAAAGAAATGTTCCTTTGACATTGTCTAGGAATCATCCAGTCCTTCTTTTCATTAACCAGAATAATTATGTCATTCTCTTTTTTTTCCTATACCATAATCATGTGCTCAGCTTTTGGCTGATCTAAAGGACTGTTTTCCTTTTCTTATTCAGATGTTCAAAAAGCCCAGACAAGAAGTTTGGATCTTGAATGAATGTTCCTAGAAAGCTCTGTGTGTTGAAAGCCTACTCTCCAGCCTGTGGCTCTAGGTGGCTTAGGAGATGGTGGAACATTTAAGAGAAAGTCACTGGAATTTAAAGACCCTATTCTCCTCTCTTTTTGCTTCAAAATACCTCGAGATAAGCACCTGCCTCTTGCTTCTGTCCTGATGTCCTGACTTGACACAGAGAGAAAGGCAGTGATCCTCCCTCCTATGATGGGCTGAAACCTCCACACTACAGGCCAAAATAAATTCTTCCCTTTTGTAACCCAATTATCTCAAATATTTGCTATCAGAACAGAAATCAACATAAGGAAAGATGAAATTTCTAGCCCTTTTCCTGACCCTTTGCTCACCCTGAACTTCCTGAAGAGGGCCCCCCCACCATAGTGTGACATCCATGAATACTATTAACAACCAAATGTGCAGCTTGTGCTTAAACACAAATGCCAACTCTGCCTTTGCAGATGAAAACATCCCAGGGCTCAAACTCACAGTGAATTTCTGAACACAGGATGTGTCACAGGAGGTGACAGAGTGTGATGTCACTCATCTCATCAAAAATGAGCTCTTCCTTGAAGATGCCCCTCATATTCTAACAGGAATTCTTACTTTGCTATTGGAATTCAATTTTCAAATCTTATAGGCTATAGTGGCCTCTCACCCCAAATTCAACTGTTACAGCACTTAGCTGATTGGTGCTCAGGTGTTACAGAGAGGCAGCCCGTCCCTTTAAAATTGTCCTGTCAGAGTAAAACAAAACTAGCTGCATTTTTTGACAATGAAATTATTAAAAATTTCCAGTGAATATGGAGAACTGTGTCCAGTAGAAGCCGTACAAGGATGTGGATGTCAGACATCTCTTCTGGTGTGCAGTGATGGAATTAGAGGCTATTTCAAGAGTGTTGGGCACAGTTATTTCCAACAAAGATGTTCTTTTTGTCAGCTGTGCCTGAACAAAGGAAAGAAATGCTGGCAGAGGGTTTCAGAGGTTCCTGTCTATGGTTGGCTGACTAGCACCAGGGTAAAGTAGAAATTTCGTGGTACAAAGACATGGTGAGGAAAAACAGCTGGCCTTGTGACTAGCATGCAGCAGGAAGAGAGATAGTGTCCCAGGACATCCAACCAAGACATGTCCCTAAGGACCTACCTTCCTTAACTAAGTCCCACTTTTGAAACATTCCACCATGTCCCACAGTGCCACCCACTGGAGCTTCAACATATAAGACTTTAGGGACATTTAAAATTCAAACCACGACACTTACCTTGAAAAAAATCAGTGCCAGGACAGATTTGGGATCCTGTGAAGGAAAAGAGAAGCCTGACCAAATGTCACTGTTGAAACCATTGCTCTATTTTTTTTTCTCTAAAGAATCTTCTAGTTTACATTTACTGTACATAGACAGGTCTTGACTTCATCACTGGAGATTCCTGAAGGCCCTCCCTGTTTGGTGAGCATAGTGGCCCTCCCCTGACTCCCATGCCATCCTTTCTCCTTCACCATTTCTTAGCTCATGATATTGAACATGTTTTCAGACATTTTTTTTTTGTTTAAGGCTCAGAAATTCTCTCTGTGACTCTGTTTCTCATGCATTATATGTCTCAGCTCTACCTTGTTATTAGCTGCATTCTAGGTTTCTCTCATCCCTCTGTTGTCAAATATTTATGGTCTGCTCTCCTCTTGTGGCTCCAAGAAAATTAAGAAAGTGCCTCAACCCTCCCAAATGAGCCAATGTTTCCTTAGCTCTGAGTGGATCACATGCTCTAAAGCAAGCCCTACTCCAGAGCTAAGGGGCTGAGGAGGAAATCAGAGGGTGTCTGGCTTCTTGGCTTTGTCCTGTCCACACCTTGGCTTTCTCCATTCTTCTCCACTCTTGTATCATTCCTCCAATACTCTCAAGTAAGTGTTCTTTAAATGTAATCTTTGAATTCATTTTTTGAGAATTCTGTACATGTGTACAATTTATTTTGATCTGTTTACCCTCTACTCTACTCCATAACTGCTTCCAGAACCAACCACTACCTCCCTACCCTCTCCCAAGTTTGTTTCCTATTTTACTGTTTTTTATAACTAACTGAATCCAACTTGTGCTGTTCATACACATAAACACACCACACACACACACACACACACACACACACACACACACACAGAGGGAGGGAGGGAGGGAAGGAGGGATGAAGAGAGGGAGAGAGAGAGAGAGAGAGAGAGAGAGAGAGAGAGAGAGAGAGAGAGAGAGAGAGTTCTTTTTTGTGTAATTATTGGTTATAGGTAACATTTTCAGATTCACCACAGAACCAGCAAATTAAATAACAGCCTAAAGTATGTTAGAGTTCAGAGTTTCAGCTGTCCATGCTACTGCATAAACCAATTTGGCTAGTGAAATCATGGCTATTTGAGGAGAATCTATAACTACCAATTTACTAAATGAGCATAATTCTTAATACCAACCTACAAACATTTGTCTTTATACAGATAAGTGTAGTTTTTTACCTCCCACAAGGAACTTCTATTTCCAACAGAGACACTACAGAAAACCACAATCAATCAATATGCAGAGTTATGGAGTGTACGGATATATCTATAGAAGACTCCCATAGCTACAGCTCAGGAAACATTGAAGAAAGCTGTGGAAAGACTGTAAGAACCAGAGGATCAGGTACTTTGCTATGTGATTGTGTCTCCTAGTAACATCAGAAGCTATGCCCTTAAATTCTCATCAACATGACCTCCTAAATGTGAGCTGAACAAGGAGGACACCAACAGGCATTCAAAACCGCATGAGGAAAACATGAGGCTTCAACCCTACACAAAGAACTACAACTATAAGCAACAAAGTAAAGCTGGGAGTAGGAGAGGTGGTCCTCCTCACGCAAGAGCACACTAATTGATTGTCCAGTGCCAAATGATCAGCCGTGAAAAACATGTGGACAATGAACACAGCAGGCTATATTTAGGAATACATATGTGTACACATATATGTATACCATAACAATTGATGAAAAATAGGACATTAATTTGAAGAGACAGGGAGAGACATATGAGACAGTTTAAAGGGGAGAAAGGAAATGGAGAAATGTAATTAAAATACAAGTGTCTCACTTTTGGGGGGGGTTCAAAACAGGGTTTCTCTGTATAATAGCTCTGGTTGTCCTGGATGTCACTCTGTAGACCAAGCCAAACTCAAATGCACAGAGATCCACCTACCTCTACCTCCTGAGTGCTGGGATTAAAAGCATGAACCACCACTGCTTGGCTAAAATGCAATCTCAAAAATAAACAAATAATAGTTATAATAATAATAATAGTAATAATAATAATCTGGCATTTGGGAAAAGATGTAACTACAAGAAATTTTACAGAAAATATTGGGGGACAAGTAAATTGAAAAATCTACCCTTCCCCCATCAGAGGATCTCTTCACTCAGTCTATGGATCTTGTTAATTTGTCAGAGTTACCATAACAAAGAACCAGGAACAGGGTAGCTTAAACAACAAAAATATACAGTTTCAAAGGTGTGAGCCTACAAGGCCAAGACCTGGTGAATGAATGTCTGGTAATCTATGCTGTCATGTGGCTCTCTGCCATCTCTTCCATCATCTTCACATGAAGCGCTACCTGTGTATGTTTCTTAGCATGTCTCCAAATTCTCCTTGTGAAGACCCATTATTATTGAATCAGGGGCCTACCCTATTGCTTCATCACTCCATCCTAATTAATGACTTCTGCAGTAACCCTATTTCTAAATGAAGTCAGGCTGTGAGATGCCAGAGGTTAGGACTTCCACATGCACATCTGGGGAACTGAGCAGTGTATCAGTCATCTTTTTGATAGTTTTGTTGAAATGCCTGACAGAACAACTTACAGGAAGGAAGACTTCCTTAGGCCTAGAGGTTGGTTAAGAAGGTACAGCTTATCACAGCCAGGGTGACAAAGCATGTAACAGCTACCTATTGCCTGGAACTAGCCAAGGAGCAAAAACAAATTAATGTTGACATTCAGCTGGGATTCTCAATCTCCCATTGGCATTCAGTCCAGAACCTTGGCCACTGGAATGGTCCTGTCCATATTTGCGGTAGTCATCTCCACTAATCCTCTCTAGAAATACCTTTACATATACTCCCAAAGATATATTTCACCAATGCCCTAGGTATTTGATTGACCCAATTAAATTGGTAATCAAAACTAACCATTATGAGAATGTTATAATTCAACACATAAAAGACCTAAAATGTTGGTTATGTATTTTTTTTAAGTTACTCTCAAGTTTAGAACTCATAGTTACATTGATAGTTCATTTTCTGCTTTGGGCATAATTTTGGTTTGCAAACTGTTAGTGAGCTTTCTCAAAGTTTAACCTTACTATAAACGACATCCAGTGGTATCTAGCCCCATGTGAATACTGAAAAGGACAGATGGGAAACTAAGAAGCAGTGGTACTATGGAATCAGGCTAGAAATACTGGGAGACAGCAATCCTAAGCCTTCTCTATTGGATGAATATTGGATGCCTGTCTTAATCTGGCCCTGATCTACCAGATTATCTGCTCCTTACCAATTTCCTTACATGACTTCCCTCCTCTCCAGACATACCCATTTCTCACCCCTAGAAGATTTTCTTCTCTACTCCCAATATCCTCATTGCTCTAAATTTTCAAACTTATCTTAAGCACAACACTTGAAACTCCTCTTACACAGATCCTTTCCCCAGTACTTCCATGCAGAGATATTGATTTTCCTATAGGTTCTAGGTAATTTGTTCAAGAGAGGATCATTACACATAACTATTCATTATTCAGTCCCTCTAGACTGTAAACACTTGTCAATAACTGAAAAGATTTTGGCAATAAAACAAGATATAATCATTTCTACCAAAAACTGCACTCTTCATAAATGTTGAGGTTATGATTACAGATTCCAAGGGCTGGTTTGTGGTGGCATTCCTGCTGAGTTGCACCTAGCCTGGCTGCAGAGAGTAGCACCTAGCCCTAATCCGTCTTTTGTTTAGCAGACACTTTTTGTTGCCCTTATTGCCCTCCATGTGAATCTTGTCTCAGAGTTTCCCAAGGATACAAAGGCCTATGCAAAACTTGATCAGGAAACCCAGAAAACCGTGGTACCTGAGAAATTGAGGAATTTGCACTTGACATTGTATTGTTGGGAGCTCCTTTCAGTTGTCATGAGCATATGGAAATTAACTGGCTAAACTGTAATGGAGGGAAATAAAAATGCCCTAGGCCAAGGGAAGATGCTTCAGTCCTTTGAGGCTGGACCCCCCTGCAGCCATGAAAGGCTAGATTCATTCTTAAGATGCCTCTGAGTCTTCATTTCATGGATCCGCGTGAACCCACACACCCGCGTAGTGACACACAGTTACACTGGTTCTAATCTCTGCAGGCCTACATGTGCTTGCAATCTACTACAGCTATCATGTCTGCTGAAATTACCAGTATGCTAGTCTATTACGTACAATATTTACCTTTATAAAAACATCCCATTTTGTGTAGCAATCACAGCTACCTGTGATTATTTTATTACCTAGGACACCATTTTAATAATGTAGTAAGTATATGTTATTTAGGCAGAAGTTTCTGTGCAAGTAGTGTTCTCTCTCTCTCTCTCTCTCTCTCTCTCTCTCTCTCTCTCTCTCTTTCCTTTTTAGAAATATGTGTGCTAGCAGTTCTCATTAATCAGCTGCCATTGTTTTGGGCATTCACTCACTGTATTGACAAGTTCACAGCTGCAGGAAAACCTGCATTCTGTGAAATGTTTCATCTTGCTTTCCATACTTAACTATTGTGAAGCATATAAAAGCTGCACCTGGGTTCAGATTGTGACTATCTTAGTGAGTGTGATTTGGGGAAATAGGGGAAACATATATGAGGCTAGTGATAGAACTTAGATATCTAAGTAGAAATTGTTCTTATTTAAAGATCATAGATCTAAAATTTTGTTCTCATGCATTTCTGGATACTGGACCCAGGCCCATGCATATGACAGGGAAGTACTGTAGTACATCACTACATTCTCAGTCCTTTTGATAGATGTTATTTTGAGAAAGGATCTTAATAAGTTGCCCAGTTGTTGAACTAGCTGTATAGTCCTGACTAGCCTTGATACTTGTAATCCCCTTACCTCAACTTCCCAAGTGCTGAGATTATAGGCATGCACTACCATGTCCAGTCAATACTATCTTACAGAGATAGCCATAGACAAGATGGATCTGGGAGGCTAAAGACCAGAAAAGTTAGGTCCTGTTGTCCCATGTGGCAAGAATTGCTTGAGGTAGACAGATCAAACTCTGCACCTGTGCCCAAAATTCCTCAGAAATGAATCAGGGCCCTGGCTCCATAATTTTAAGGTTATGTAAAAAAGTCTGTGAGATGGTACCAATATGCTAGTCATAGGACTGTAACTAAAAAAAGACAAAGACTATTCTGAAACATCTGTAAGTATAGAGAGTACACTTCAGATAAAGGTTCAAATAAGGACTTTCTGAATAGGACTGCCATCAGAAAATAGGAGCAATAACCAGGAGTTGGAACATCATGGAGTTAGTTGCTTCTTTATAGCCAAGGAAACTGTTCATTGACAGAATAGGCAGCCTACAGAACAGGAAAGACTTTTCCAACCACACATCTGACAGAAGACTAGTGTCTAGAATGCAAAGAACCCCCAGAAACTAAACATCTAAAGTAAATCACCAATTAAAAAGTGGGCTATGAAATGAAACAAAGTTCTCAGAAGAAATAAAAAATGGATAAGAAATGTCCTTAAAAGTGTTCACCATCCTTAGCCATCAGAGAAATGAAAATTAATTATTTCCCTGGGCCCCACCTCTCTCTCTCCAGACTCAGAAAACCGTCAAACAGTAGCTCCTCCCCCAGAGCTACTCAATACCACAATTACAGGGTATTTAAACTGCCCCCTGGAGAATGGCCACATGCTTTTTCCTGGTCTCCTCTTCTGGTCACATCTCTGGAGGCCGGGAAAGTCACCCAGCAATGTTTTTGTTCAATTAACTTGGTCTTTTATTTTTAATTCAGCTTGACTCAGCTTACTGCATTGGCAGAGAGACTTAAAATTGGGTTATGGAAACCTTTTATCTTGGTGCATTAGCCAGGGAGGAATTGAATTTTTTCTCCAATCACCTGCTCACCCCCACCCCCTGGCCACATGATGGAAAAACCACTCCTCTCCTTACACCCACTCTCTGACAGACTAGATCAGCTTTCAGTCCAGTAAGTTGCTCATTCCAAGCCACTGCCTCTAGTAGTCCAGGACCCCTCCCAATTTGGGGGGTACCCCACATAGACACAGCTGTGCCAGGGACAACCCAACCTGTTCCCATTCAATCCAGTCCTCCCCGGATGCCTGGGATGCCAGGACATTCAGGCTTTGGATCTTCTTCTACCCACATGATCCAAAAGCTTATCCCAGTGGACACATTGCTTTAGATGTTGGGTTCCAGCACACACTTGTGAAATAGGCAGCTGAGAGTCTAAGCCAAACACCCCTGGGGTATCTTTTACAAAATAGATTCAAGTTGGGACTATCCAATACCATATATCCTGAATGCCTGATTTCCCTGGGCACTAAGGCCACAATACGCTCTTGATAACCAGTCAAGATGGCCACCAGAGGGAATTTTTGAATTTACCATCTTTCCTGATATTGAAAATTTTTGCCAGCATGGAGATAAGCGGTCAGATCTGCCCTATGTCCATGGTTCTTGGGCTCTGCATTCCCATCCTTCCTTCAGCAGCCAGTGTCCCATAACTCAGGACTTGTTGGCTAGGGTCACAGCACCCCACTGGAACCCTGAACATTCCATCCTGACCATGCTGCCAGAGACACTAGCTCTTCCCCCACTGCGCCCAAACCCTGCCTCTCCTTCCTGCTTCTACATTGCCACATGATCCATTCAGTGGCCCTCCATTTATCCACCCCTCCCCCAACTTCCTGGACAAAGGTAGAGAACCAACTTCCTCCTCTGTATCTGCTTTCCTCTCTTTCCCTCTCTCCCACTCCCTCTACCCCTCCCTATCCTTCAGTGCCACAACTACACCCTGGTCCCCTTCCACTCCACTCGCTGGCTTACCTCGCCTCCTGAATCCTCTCCCGTATCTATTCATACTCAGTCTAGGCAGACTCCTGCCCTCTCTGAGAGGTGGCTGGAACCAATGGAATTGTTTGAGTCCATGCCTCCTTTTCCCTTCAGGACGTTTCACAGATAGAGAAGCCCTTGGGTTCCTTCTCTACTGATCCTTTTATTTATATCAAGGAGTTTTGTTATCTTTCTCAAGTCTATGATCTGATTTGGCATGACCTCTGTATCATCCAGGCCTCCATGCTCACTCCCGAGGAGCGAAGTTGAATTCAGGCAGCAGTGAGACAGTATGCAGACCAAACCCACCTAGTGGACAATACAGTGACTGTGGGTGACATGGCAGTGCTAGCTACAGAGATATACTGGGATTACCAGCCAGGTCAAAATGGCCACCAGAGGTGGGACCTCATGGTCTGCCTTCTTCAGGGTATGGAAATGGTCTCGGACAAAAGTTCTTAATTTTGATAAGCTCTGAGAGAGTCCACTGTGAACTGATGAAAATCTGGTCATTTTTCTAAATCAGTTCCAAGAAACCATGGTTCATTATACTTGCCTTGACCCAGCCTCCCCAGGAGGAGTCATAGTCCTGGGCACCCATTTCATTTCTCAGTCAGCATCAGATATTAGAAAGAAATTTAAAAGGGCTGAAGAAGGTCTCCAAACCCCTATACAGGAATTGGTGAAAATGGCTTTTAAGGTTTTTAATCCTTGAGAGGAGGCAGTTGACTCTTCCTGACAGGCTCAGCTGCAACAGAAGGCTACTACACTCCAAACTTACACCTTGGCAGCTGCCCTGAGGCTATTGGCACTCCCATAAGGGGGACCAGGGAAGCCCATGAGGCTCCATCCCACTGGAACACAGCCCAAGTCAACTCTGCCAGAAGCCTGCTTCAAATGTGCCCAGGAAGGCCACTGGTCCCAGTACTTCCCTGACCCTCAGCCATCAATGAGGCCATGCCCTGTCGATGGACATCCTGGACACTGGAAATCAGAATGCCTCCACATGGGCTAGTCCTCTATGCCATGCCCAGAGGTCCAGCCTAAACAACACCAGCCTCTGAGTCTCTTCCAGCTTCCAAACTCCTCAGCCTGGCAGAGGACTGAAAAGGACTACATTTGGTGACTCCCATTGCCCTTACCGAGCCTAGGATGAAGCTCCAAGTATCAGACCCCAGCATCTGCAGATGGCAGCCATGCTTAAGAGCCCTAGCAGCAGTGGCTGAATTCACCCAGGAGGATTTCAAGATTACCCTGTTCCAGCCAATCATGATCTACTCTACCCAATGCCTCTCACACCTTCTGAGTCATTCTTCTCTCTCCCTCCTTGGGCCCTCACAAGTCCAAGTATTTCACTTACTGTTTCTAGAAAATCCCAAATTACCTTGGCCTCCAGTCTTTTCCTAAACCTTGCAATCCTCCTTCCTGTCCCTTCCTCCTCTGATACCTCCTCTCACTCCTGCCCAGAAGCTGTGGAGGCCTTATGCTCACCCCAGCCTGGTCTCCTAGACCAACCTGTCACAAACCTCCAACTCATCCTGTTTGTTGATGGACACTCTCTTATAGAAAGATCAGGAAACTGCCAGGCAGTGTTTGCAATGGTCACTTCCACTAAAACAGTTGAAGTGACCCACCTGCCAATGGGGACCTCTTCACAAAAAAGCCAAATTAATCACCTTGACTAGAGCCCTCCAGATAGCCAAGGGTCAATGGGCTAACATTAATACTGACTCTAAATATGCCTTTTTAATAGCCCATAACCTTTCTGTCTTATGGAGGGAAAGAGGCTTCCTTACTACCAAGGGCATTCCCATAGTTAATGGACCCTTTATAGCAAAGGTCTTGGAGGCCTTCCAGCTCCCTGCAGAAGTAGTCAATGGCCAGAGACACCAGTCCTTCAAGGACCCAGTGGCCATAGGCAATGCCAAGGCTGACTCAGTAGCTCAGGAATTGGCCTCCAGCTCCTCTGGATCAACAGAACATATTTTGGTTTTGACATGTTCCTATCAGCCCCATCAACTAGAGGAGAGGGACAAACTCCTGAATAAAAGGGTCCATGCAGACAAAGGATGGATGGGTCTACTTAAATAACCACCTCATCCCCCTTCAGGACCAGGCACTGTCCATCATTTCAGACATCCACCAGACCTTACACACAGGCCCCAAAGCTTTGTTCCATTTCTTAGAGCCCCTCTTTGACCCCACTCATCTTTAAGCTCCTTTTTTACAGGTTCAGTCCTCCTGCCAGATGTATATCAAAGCTAACTCACAGGGGGCCCTCCAGATATGTCAGCCCCTGCACCAGCTCCAAGGACCGCAACCAGGTGAGAACTGGCAGGTTGACTTCACCCACATGCCCACTCATAAAAAGCTCCATTATCTCCTAACTCTTGTTGACACTTTTACAGGATGGATAGAAGCATTTCCCACCTCTAGGGAAACAGCAGATATAGTGGTTCAGGTACTCCTTGAACACATCATCCCTTGGTTTGGCATGCCACAGACCATCCAAATGAACAATGGACCAACCTTCACTTCCAGTGTCATGGAGCTCATGTCAGAAGGTCTCAACATCTCCTAGAAATTTCAAATTCCCTACCATCCACAATCCTCAGGAAAGGTTGAGAGGGCAAATGGACTCATCCAACTACTCACCAAGCTTTCCATTGAACTGGTTATCTTGGCCCTCCCTTGTCCCCATGGCCCTTAATCACCTTTGGGCCAACCCACATTCTCCTACAGGCCTAAGCCCTTTTAATCACCTTTACAGAAGGCCGTTCATCCTCAATCACCACCTCCTGGGCCAGCCCCCCCCCCCAATGGCCAGGTACCTCCCCTACCTTTCCCTTCTGGGGTCCCTTCTCTGTTCACATCCTGAGAGCTATCTCCCCGCCCCCATGCCAAAGGACCCATCTGCCCCTGAGCCCACCCTACTCTCTTCAAGGGACTGAGTACTCCTCAAACAGCTATCTCTTAAGCCTCTAGAGTCCCAATGGACAGGACCCTACACTGTGATCCTCACCACCACTTCAGCTGCCGAGCTCTTGGGACATCAATGCTGGTACCATCTCTTCAGGTTCAAGCAGGCACCTACCCAGGAAACATGGTCTGTACAGCAACTGGGACCCTCCACCCTCTGATTTTGAAGAGCCTATCAGCTTTTCTGCCATGTATTGGTGTAATTACTAAGGCCACTCCACGTAGTTAAAAGAAGATTTATTTAGTGGGTAACTTACAAATAAAGGGGTAAGTAGGTGGCGGGTTCTGGAAAAGACGCAGCGCAGTCCGGCGGTGTTCTCTGGAGAACTCTCCTCGGTCTACCTCTCGCGTCCAGGTCCAGGAAACAAGAGACCGCCGCACGTCCCGATCTCAGGTCTTCAGGCCCTCCCTTGGCCCCGCCTTGTAGGCGTGATAGTTACGGAAGCCTTATTGGGGATTGGAACTTCCAGACCAAAGCTGGAATGGCTACCCACTACATCTCCCCCTTTTTGTCTAAATAAGAAGGTTCTAACTTAATACAAGATTATATACAAAGGAATGGTTATCAAACATTGTCCAGGAGGAATGAAGGATAATGACCTATATAAGATGGAACTACAATCAATGCAAACAATATCAAACAAGGAACACATACTAAAATCCAGAGAAGTATAGAACATAGGTAAATGGCATGTTACAAAGATCATTCCAAAAGGTATCCTATCCTAAAGAACCTGAATCTAATACTTAGTATGTTCTATCTAAGATATTATATATACTAAGTTGTAACTATAACTGCTAGTCTTCAATCCCATCAAAGACCTGAGAAGGAATATAATGGTACCTGAGAAATAGTAGATGGATGCAAGCAACTTTCGGGAATCTTGCAAGAGTAGACGGAGACAGCTGATAGCCTGGACAGTCACCTAATGTTTCTCAGCATTGTTGGTGCATTCAAATTGGCTACAGGCCTAGAGTATCTGACAGACCATTTTCAGAAGCAGGAATTCTGAAAGACCATCTTACCCTGTCTTGGCAGAGTACAGTGGTCGCTTTCCTTGTGTCCCGCTTGTCCAGAAAGGACAGCATTGCATTTGTACTGTCAGCAGTTGAGACAAGGGCAGTTCTTTGCCCAGTAGGCCATTTTGTGCCAAGAAGACAAACTTCCAAATGGAAATGTCTTAGAAGCCCAACATTCTCTCGGGATCGAATTGGTGCTGCCAGGAGCAATTGTGTCTCATGTCAACAGAATTCTAAGTTATTTAAATGCCATATTCTCTAGGTCTATGAAGTGTTTGAAGATTACCTGTCCATCTGACCTATGTATCTGTAAGTCTGGATAACCTAACTAACATAACTATAGAGATGACAAGCATAGGTGACTATAAATCTTATCTACCAAAATAACCTAAGGGCTAAGGCTTCATGTGAACAAGGTAAACAGTCTATAAGCAAATGTACGGTAAAGGACGATGACTTCAAAATTGTGACAATACACAAGATATTTATAATAGAAGTAGGAATGTATAGTGCAATATGCAATATGACAATAATCTTAAATATATATCAATATACAGAATATCCTAAATAGAAGGACATAATACAGTATGACAGATATAAATTTACATTTGTATCAATATACAAATATTTCAAATAAGAGTAGAAATATGTGTACATTATAACAAATATAGTTCTGTATTTGTATCAATATACACATTATCTTAAACAGGAATATAAAAATAGTTTACGTTTGTACCAACATATAAGAATCCATGCCGGGCAGTGGTGGCGCACGCCTTTAATCCCAGCACTTGGGAGGCAGAGGCAGGCGGATCTCTGTGAGTTCGAGGCCAGCCTGGGCTACCAAGTGAGTTCCAGGAAAGGCGCAAAGCTACACAGAGAAACCCTGTCTCGAAAAACCAAAAAAAAAAAAAAAAAAAAGAATCCCTAACAGTGCAAATTATCTAAGGCTGCTGTTTTACTAAATTTGTTTACTAGTATATACAATAATCTACCATAATATCTTATACCTATCCATTCCATTTCTTCTTTTCCCCTTTTTTGAGACACTTTTTCTTTTCTTAAGGAGAATACTGAGTTCAATATTTTCTTCCACCCCCAACCCTATAACCATCATCCATAACCCTGAGAAATATGAAGCCTTAGGGAGGAGGGGCGTCGTTTTCTTAGAATTGCTTCCTGCTGTTTAGAGGATGATGGTATCTCTGTTGGGTACTGTGAGAAACCTCAGATAGTTGAATCTCTGTTAGACTAACTGTAGATTCTGCAGCAAGTCTTAGAGTAATGGGTAAGATTGTCTGAACTTCTGGCAAGAAGTGTAGTATGATGATGATTACCATGGCATCATTCTGGATTTGGTAGAGTTGTTGTTGTTGGGGCCCCATCTTCCTTCTGGAGACTTCAGAGATTGCTATTGGAAAAACTTATTTTTTTATTAAAATGGAAAGTTTGGATTTAAGGATGACATAACATGTAAGAAAGGATTCCGAGAAATCAAGAGTAAGCATGGAGAGAATTAGAATCTTGAAGACAATGGTCCCTTTTTATTGGTTTCCTTCTGTTCCACACCAGAGGGCTCTTCTGATATGGGACTGAAGAATCTCTCTACCTTTTCTTTTAGCAATATGCTTGGGTTTAGTGAGTGAGCCAATTCCATCTCCAAAGCCAGCTTGGTTTATAATTGAATTGGAACCACCACTTTTCTAGATTGATAGAGATATAGATGTTAGACAGTGAGATTTTATCCTGTGTAGATTGGTACCAATAGATTCTTTCTTTCTGTTGTAGATATCCGGATATCCAAGGCCTTATGGTTTCTGGAAGATGGGTATTTCCATTATCCTAGAAAGACAAAAACAGAACCCTACCCCAACCTTTGATTGTTAAAATTTTCTTACAACTTGTAGAGATGTCACATTGGTGGATGAGCTTTTACTTCTCCTCATCAAGGGGTTTCTCCTGTTCGAATCGAATTTTTATTAATTTTGTTGGTATCCACAGCTTTTCTTCTTCTGCGGAAACAAAAGCAAAACTCCTTCCCCAACGTAGGACATATCCAGGTTTCCATTCTGAGGTCAACACATCTTTGAAATAAAGTAGTTGGTTTAGCTCAGAAGTTTTGTCTGTCGTCCAATGTCTCTCTGCAGCTGTTGTTCCTTTCTCATCAGCATTGAGAAAATTCAAGGTTAATAAAGCACTATGCAGTCTATTTCTAGGAGTCATTGTTACCTGTTGCTGTTTATTTAGCATATCCTTTAAAGTTCGATTGGATCTTTCTATGACTGCTTGGCCTGTGGGATTGTGTGGTATACATGCTTTATATTGTAATAAGCAAAGAACTATCTCATTTTATTGGAGACATATGCTGGGGCATTGTCTGTCTTAATTTGTACAGGTATTCCCATGATGGCCATAACATCTATTAGGTATGTAATCACAGAATCAACTTTTTCAGAACTCATAGGAGTTGCCCACTGAAATCCTGAATAGGTGTCAATGGTATGGTGTACATACTTTAATCTTCCAAATTCTGCAAAATGAAACACATCCATCTGCCAAATTTCATTTCATTGTATACCTTTTGGATTGCTACCTGCAGGTAATGGAGTTTGGTTATAGAAGGAACAAGTAGGACATTTTTTCACAACATCCTTAGCTTGTTGCCAAGTGATGGAGAAATCCTTCTTCAAACCTTTGCTATTTACATGGTGTTTCTTATG